>SNQJ01S0088455.1:29834-48972 GCA_010110895.2 Picea sitchensis
AGGACTTTTAGCCTATATATTGCTCATTGCAAGGGTATTGAGTTGTTGTGATGTAAACTCTTGCAATGTCTCCTATGTAATTTCTTTTCCTATTAATAAAATTGTGTGTCTGAGGACACTTCGGCCATTAAAAGGTACCCCAATGAGTAATAAAGGTGGTTTTATATTTATCTACCCTTTTTACCTTAATTTGATTGTAACCGGAAAAATCCTCAAGTAAGGACATCATTTATGACCCTGCAATTTGCTAAAAAATCATTTCCATGTTAGGAAAAGGGAAGTGATATTTTATACTAGCTCGATTTAATGCGTGAAAATAAACACATAATATGATATGACAATTTGTTTTTCGAATAAGAACCAAATTTTAAACCCATTCATAATACTTGATCGGAAAGATGATTCTAGCCTTCAAGAGTTTTTCCAACTCCTTTCGAATAGTTTCTTCTAGCGTAGGGTTAATAGGTCTTTGTTTTTTCCTAACTGGTTTTATGCCTTCCTTTATGGGGATGGAATTTTGTATAAGACCAGGATCAAAACCACAAATATCCTCATAATACCAAGAAAAAACATCTTGAAATTCACCAAGTAGCTTGGAAAAAATCATTTTCTCTTCATCTAAACATTTGGAACCTATTTTAACATTCTTTGGAGCCTCGGGTGTCCCAATGTTCAAGGATATGGTTTCACCCACCTTCCTTTTCGACTCATATTCTTTTTGTTTCTCCTTGTTGCCTACATCACTCAAAGAAAATGAACTCTCTAGAGGGGTCAAGTCTTTAGGAATATTGTTATTTTCTATGGATATAATTTACTTAGGCTTAAAAGGTTCATTTTGAATGAAAGCAAAAATTCTCTCATCGTTAGGGAAAATCTGCAAAGATTCTATACTGTCGGGTATGTGTGGATGATATAGAGATTTAAAGGTACAATCAGGTATGTGTGGCAGAAGTTGTCGATTAGGAGAGGCTGCAAAAATAGCTAAATGATCAGCCATTGAGTTTAACTCCCTCTTAACATGAGTGATGTTGAAAGATAAAAGGTTCGAGATAAGCACCCAAATAGTTTGGGTGTATCGTTTCATCAACTTGTTGCTAGGAGAGTAAATTTTACGTACAAGGTTCAAAACAAGCTTAGAATCCCTAAAAAATGAAAGGTGACCACAACCAAGATTATACATGTTCTCAATGCCTAATAATAAAGCTTTGAATTCAGTGACATTGTTAGTGCAATCAAACTCCAACATGTAAGAAAAGTTATGGATTTTTCCTATAGGGGAAATCAAGATAATGCCGGCTCTATTACCTTCATTAGAGCATGAACCATCAAAGTGCATGTGCAACATCCCATCATCTAAATCAATTTGTTCCAAGGGAATGTTATCCTCCTCAACAAATATTGAATACACTCCTAGGTCCTCTTCGGTATAGTTTACATTAGGTTGTGGGACACTCTCTATATAAGGTGATATCCTTCCTTCTCTAAGGACTATAATGTTTTTATTGTTCTGAGGAATAAATAAACGTGTTCCGTCAAGTGAGAGGTATCCACCCATTAAGTCTTGTCAATCGCTTCCCAAGATGATTGAGTAATTTCTTACTGGAATATCAATTACCTTAATACTAAGGGTTTTCCTTATTTTAGGGTGCGTGCACAAAACTAAGGTTACATGTTTAATCTTACCTATGCTTGTTTGTTGTAGGCTATTATACAAGAGCATGCTTCTAGAATTTTCATTTGTACAAGACAAGCCTAGCTCTTCCATAATAATATTCGAAATCACACTTGGGCCCGAGCTTCCATCAATGAGGCAACAGTGGGTGATCTTATCCATAATATTTATAGAAATATAAAAAGGGGGATTTTTTACAAGGTATCTAAATTTATGTACACCTACTTTATTTACAAATGAATCCTCTTCATTTACTTCTTCAGAAATATTGGCTACAACAGAATCTTTTCCCTCCATGAATTGTTTCAGATCCATTTGTTGTTTGGGGATGACAACGATGTCCATAAGGGTTGCATCTGATTTGATGTTAGCCAATTGATTCAAGATATTGTGCTTTGAAGAGGGGAGAGGTGAGGTTGTTCCTTGACTGTCAAGAACCTTAGGAACCCGAACAATAGTAGTGGGTGAGGATGAGCTCAGGCTAGAGGAATTGCGGGGAGGATCAAATTCACCCTTGGGAGCATAGGCTTTGTTCCTAGTATTGATGGTCATGACATATTCTGGCTATGAAAAATCCAGGACAACGATAATATTTTCTGGTATTTTACACCAACTTGGAGGCAAGATAGCTTTAGGATGAAAATTATTTTCAATCGGATTTCTAAACGGGGGTGCAGAAGAGGATGAATCTCTGGGGGTGAGAGGTGAGACAACCCCCTTTTGCTCAAATGCTATCATATGATTATTCATGTCTCATAATAGCTATAAGAGGGCAGACATGTCTGTCTGTTTAACTGGTTCTCCCTTAGGAAGACCTGTTCTTTCAAGTTGTTCTTCATACTCTAAACATGTATGTAGAGCGGAACCAATATTATCAATGGATTTTTCCTCAAACCTATGATGGTAGGGGGAAGGTAATGCATTGTATTAATGCATGAAATTGGCTTGGTTCTGAGGTCAAATGAGTTCAGGGATCTGATTGTATAACTTAGTGAAACAAAAGTTGAAGGAATTGATGGTTTCACCATCCTTATAGGCAATGTTATTGTATTCCTGTAACTTCTAGGTTGGGATTTTAGATTTCCCATAAGTAGATCTAAACTAGTAGATTAACTCCTCCCAAGTGGATAGAATCTTATGAGGAAGGTCAAAGAAATCATCTGTAGCATTTCCCTCTAAGAAATTGACGAATAAGCGCATGAAAGTATCATTGTCATTGGCTCCTATGTTGTGACAAGCGTCAGAAGATGCCACCAGGTGTTCGTTTGTAGTGACAATGTTATTTATTGAAAACCTAGGAAGATGTTCTTTGAATTTAGGAAGTGGATGAGTAGCAAGTGCTAGGTTAAGAGGATAGGACACATGCCACGATGTGGTTGTGGCATCTTCTTCAAACCGAAAAAGCCCATTCTTTTTAATGACTTTGGTGGGGTTTGTGGTATATTGGACAGGGATATGGTGGCTACATAAGATACCAATCACTGATGAATATGAAGACTGAGAAGAGGAATCACTTCCCATGCCACCAAAGCTACCACTAGATTCCATCTTGTGGATGATAGATGAGGGAAAGAAAGACAAACTGGATGAATCAGACAAAGTTCTCCTTAGAGCACTTTGTTGGGTAGATAACACAACGTTCCTTCTTCCTATTTCAGTAATAGGATTAATTTCAGGTGATAAGACTCTTCTTCTTCTAGAAACACGAGAGTCTAAGAACATGAAAGAAATCCCAAAACTGAAGAAACAAGAAGGTTACTATTGATTTCTAGGTTGTCTACGTCTAGCTTCAAATCATTCTTGAGCACAAATATCTTGTTCAATTTCTGCCCATGAATGATTAAGCTCAGCATGAGTATTGACAGTGTCTAAAATGGTGTTAAACAATTTCAAAGAAATGTCGGCCTGATCTTGAATACCGGGCTCAATATCGGGCTGCCTTGCAATAGGCACAATCATTAAGTAGTAAAACACTCAAAGAATCAATATCAGAAAAATAGATGTATTTAATGATAATAGAGTATAAAAATTAACCAAAGAGATATTGAAGATCTCCCTAGTATGTTCGCCAAATAAATGTTGAGGAAAATATATGAAATGATCTTACTCAAGCATTTTCAGATTCTTCTTGGCTAAAGAAAAATAGACGGGAATGTCACCCTGTGTTTATAGCCATCAAAAATAATAATCCAACTCACAAGTATTGATTACAAGTTCTTAGGCTAGTCTTTTTACAAATAAAAGCTTGCTGGAAAATTCACTATTAATATGATTTTCTGAATATAACAGTTGTTGAAATAGATGTAGAGACAGAAGTAAAGACACCAAGATGATAATAAATATAGATGGGACATAAAGAGATCCTTTATTTCATTCCAATTCATCAAAGAGTAATGATCTTTACAAAATTTTGTGAAGAATTTTTGCACCAAAGTCAAACTTAGACGTCCCCGATGAAACATACAAAAGGACCTCTAACAGAAAATCAAACATGAACTCTCAAAATCTGGATCAACTTGCCATAGATTGTTGCCCACTTGAATCTGCACAATAGCCTTTGTCAGTCATGAAAACTAATTCACAAACAGAGAAGTCTACACAGACTATCAAAGATAGATCAACACCTCTAAAAAACAAGTGTCTGAATGATGTAATTCAACCTTGAATATTGTTGTCTACAATAAGACCCTGCTATCATGAAAAAGAATTAGGCTTGTGATCAATTAAGGAATGGATGAAAACTGAACTATCTCAACACAAACTCAAAGAGAAAACCTTAGTATGCTTCTCCTTCTATGCCTCCTCTTGTTCCTCCCTTTCCTTTTGCCTTTAAGCAAATTAGAATTGGTTGAAGTAGTTGAACTACCTCATTATTTAAGTTAACTAAAAACTCAACCAACTTTTTAGTTAGGGGGAAAAGTAATAATCATAATAAGGGTTATAAATAAATAATAACTAGTAGGTGGGACCCCTTGTGACTCCCTTTAGTTCTTAACAATCATAACATAACTAGTTAATTAAACAAAACACCCCTCGTTGTGACTCCCGTAATCACATTCATATTTGACAATTTATCTCATTGATATTGGAAATTGTTTTTAAAAATATATTACTCATATATCCAAAGAAAACATGTTGTCCAAAAAAACTTTTGAAGTCAACTGTCATCGACAATAAATAAAATAAAACTCAAAAACCATATTTTCCAGTCCGAGATGCAATCCTTCCTTGATTTATGTTTTCACCCTTTGATTTCTCTGAATTTTCCTTTGGATTCACTGAGCCTTTGGCCTCATTTATCACATGAGAACAATCGTCCCTCCAATGCATGTGGAAGGACACAGATTTATCAGAATCATTTGAAGTTGAGGAAGGGGCAGAATTGGCTTTCCCTTTGACAGGGACATGGTGGGCCTCAGTTCTCATCATTTTGTTTGAAGAGCTCATTCTTGTATGCATAATGGATTAGCAAATAGTTCCTTTAACAACCATACATGACAAATCTTTAAAAATATGAAATAGATTTTGGATCAACAACATATCAAGCTCATGTAATCCAATCCATACAAATTGTTTAACTGTTGTCAATGAGCAGGGTGGGTGAACAAACGGTCCTGGGATATGCGAGGGGTTTGTATTGAGCAAAAAATGATAAAATTAGGGGGAAAACAAGCATGGTTATTGCTCCCAGACAACACACAATCAACTATAATGTAAAACAAGGAACATGTCTCTATAATCCATCCAAGAACCTGTGATTTCAAACTATTACAATACAAAACTGTCTTATCAGTAATTAAATTTTAGGAACAGGGAGTGAAAAATGGATATGGGAAAGCAAGGGGATTGTAATTAGAGAAAAGTGAAATAATGGTAGGGATGAGAGTGGATATTGTTCATAAAGTTAATTAAGTAATCCATAATCATTATATATCAAATGCAAAAGGTCCAACGCCAACCAAATGATCATTGTGTTCAATTTAACAACCACTGTGTATAAATCAATCATTTTTGTGTATTATTTTCTCATTATTTGCAATTAAATCATTAACATGGTGTCATCAAAACAAACAATATGCCTTCAACAACAACCTGTAAGAGTTGTGTTTCTTCTCAATTGTCCTAGTTAATATTTAAAACAATTTCTAAATGAACACACAATCACTTGTTCCAATTTGTTCCATCAAAACATCAACCCTTGTCCATGAATCATTTCTTCAAATCAAACATAGACACTAAAATCACACCCGATTCCATTCCTCAAGTTCATTTAATAATTAAGTTGTAATGAGACCATATTGTCACAAAATCCATGTCCATCTCTAAAAAAATGCATGATATCCATCATCCATACACAGTGGACAATCAAAACAAAATCCTCAATCTATCTGGACTTTCCATTTAAACACACAGCAATCACCCTTTCAACTTATACGATGATGTAGGATACACAGACCATTCAACCAGCACAAGAGAATTTATGTGATTGCACATGTTTAATTAATCTGAATATAAACATCAATGACGTTCAACTATCAATCTAATAAAGGGAGACAACGACAATATGCCTAACCCCATTTCTCAAATGGATCAAATTGCAACAAAACCATATTGTTTAAAAAACTGTGACCATCTCTGATGGTGAGATCAAGTAATATCCAAAGAATATACAGTGTATAGCCATGCCACAACTATCACGATTTAAATACTCCCATTTGGTAATTTAAACACATAGTCACAACAATCATTAACTTAACCTAACATTTTGTAGGAATGCCACACATATCCACGCATCACGCACAAAGCATTGACGTGACTTAATCAATTTAAAACTAATGTTGGTTAGCAATTCAACAATTAAAATGTAAAAGAAAATGACTGTATATTCAATCCCATTTCCCCCATCAACCAATTAACCAAAACCATTGTCAACATAATCAACAGAGACAAGCCAAAAATTGAACACTGTCGACGATACACAACCAACTCATAACAATCAACAATGTACCCGACAGGATATAATGGGCTTCATTTATCAAGATCTAGGCTTTGAGTAATCAAAGGTTCGCTCTGTGGACCAACACAGGGGAACTGGAGTCGACTCCCAACAATGGATAAGAACCTCTGAGACCATACGGTGAACACACATGGTATACCACCAATAACCTCACAGACAGGGTGAGATGGGAGAGACTGTTAATAGAGGAGAAAGGCTTCATTTTAGTCCTGTAACAACACTTAGGACAAGGAGGGTATAACCCTCATGGTTTTCCCAATCAACCAAAGAATTCTGAGATAAAACAGAGCCGAGAAATAGAAATCAACCTTAAGAAATCCCTTTTTCATAACAACCATCATAACCCACTGCGCAAACATCAATATCATGAATGAACCCATACCCAAGTGAACCGATACGTAGTGATACAAAGTGTTTCAAACCCAACAAACCCCATAACAGGAATGACTGGGTATGGTGATAAGAATGCGTGGAGACAGCCAACCAATCTGGACCAAATGAAAACCCTTCAACCAAGACCAATGAGAAGGACATAGAGCCTTCATGGCTTCTAACACTCAGAATGATCAACGAAACTATGACTTCAAACATTATTGCAATGAAAACCACACCAACCATTCTTTCCAAAAAATTATCACAATTTTACATAGTTTCTAGTATTAAGAAAAGAACAGACCCATACATCACCAAGCCAATATCTATTTCACAACTAGAATGGGTTCATGGATGAAGAAAATACATACATGTAACCACAAAAACCTTAAAACGCGAGATTGGCCGAGCAATTCTTCCTTTGCTTGAAAATCAGAGCTTAACCACAACAAACACAATTGACAATAGCCAAGCTAGGGTGACAGCCAGTGGGAGGGGTATGGAGTGACGTGCAGTAAATTCACGTCACCTCCAACCTCTAGTAATTCAATTCATTAGTACACACCAGCCCACTAATCCATTAATTAATTCAATTAAGCCATGCATCGAAACCAACATCAACTGTTTTCCAAAAGCGCCACCCTATGTCACATTTACCACTACCTACCATACTATAACGCATATCACATGCCTTTACATGACTCAATATATCACATAGCCATTTACATCATTAGTTGGATTAATACCATTTCCCTTAACTCCAAATGTATAGTGAAACATTGTATAGCATAGTAGCATAGTTCATCTCTTGTGGATTTTTTTCACATTGCCTTATTTCTTTTCAATTACTCTTATTCCTTTTCAATTTCTCTTATTTGTGGTTACTAACATGTATATTTTGTAGGTGGCACAAGTAATAATTCAAGGAGTAAATGGTAAGGTAACAATGGATATCATAACCCATTTCAACACGACATTAGAGCCTATAGAAAAAGAACAATCATGCATTATCCATAGTCCATTTGTCGCGAATAGAACCAACATTGATCATCAATCATGCTCAAACCTATAAGCAATGTCAAACAACAGTAAAAAATCCTCAAATAGGAACCATATCTGATCCTCCAATCTACAAGGGGGTCCCACCTACTAGTATTATATATATATCATTAGCTTATAATTAATAGGATTTAGCAATATTTTGTGGGCGAAATCCCCGTTTTCTGATTTTAATCATCAACACGCACTAGACCCGAAAGAGTTGCAGATGAAACTAGTATAGTTGTTGAAGAATAGGTACATATTCCAAAGTGTCTCGCCTTGGGGTTCCTCGGTGATTTTTGTGAAGAAAAAGTATGGAACTCTGAGGTTGTGCGTCGACTTCAAACAACTGAATAAGGTTACAATGAAGAACAAGGATCATGTACCAAGGATCGATGATATTTAGATTAGTTGAAAGAAGGAATGATATTTTCCAAGATTGATCTGGGGTTGAGTTACCATCATGTGAGAATTAAAGAAGAAGATACTAGAAAATAGCCTTTCAGGCAAGGTATGACCATTATGAGTTTGTGGTGGTATCGTTTTGGTTGAAAAATGTGCCAACTACTTTTATGTGTCTCATGAATGGAGTGTTAATAAATTACTTGTACAAATTTGTTTTATCTTTTTGGATGATATTCTTCTCTACTCAAAGATAGAGGATGAGCATTAGCATCATTTGATGATGGTGTTACAAGTGTTTAAAGAGAATCAATTGTATGCCAAGTTGATTATGTGCACTTTATATCAAAGAAATTCCACTATTTGGGCCACATTGTCTCAGAGGATGGCATATCTATGAATCGAGAGAATATTGAGACAATCAAAATATGGCCCAGACCAAAGAATAATTCATAGATGATATCATTTATGGGTCTAGCTAGTTACTATAGAAGATTCATTGAAGGTTTCTCCAATATTCCACATCCAATTACTTAATTACAAAATAAATGAGTAAAATTTGAATGCACTACAAAATGTGAACAAAACTTTCACCAATTTTAAATATTGCAAATCCAATTGAAGATTCTATTTTGTGCATAGATGCATGTAAATAAGAACTTGGTGGAATATTTACCCAAAATGGGCTTGTCATTTATTGTAAATCTAAGAAGCTCAAAAAACATGAAAGAAATTATGATACCCATGACTTGGAGATTGTATTTATTGTTGATGCACTGAGAACATGGAGACATTATTGATGGGAAAAAAAATTGAGCTAAGAAGAGACCACAATGGTTTGAAATACTTGTTTGAATAAACAACACTAAATGGTAGACAAATTAGATGGATAAAATTTCTCAGCAAATATGATTTTGTGATGCAGGAGCATCGTCATCGGTCAAGAGAGGCAGAGTGGAGGACATCTCAGCGCCCCAGTGCTAACATTTCAAATTGTTTTGAATTCCAAGGAGAGAGCATCATTTTGATATTTTGAAAAACATTGCAGTTAAATCCCTTTAATACTTAGAGGCTTGATCTGTTCTATAAAATCATAGGAGATTGCAATCGTCTTAATTACTTGAAGGATTGTACAAATTTCATGCATAAACTCTTATATAGTTTGTAAATTCTCTTTCATTGTAATAAGCCTTAGTGATAAATGTTTTAATTATGATAGGATAGCANTGGTTTGAAATACTTGTTTGAATAAACAACACTAAATGGTAGACAAATTAGATGGATAAAATTTCTCAGCAAATATGATTTTGTGATGCAGGAGCATCGTCATCGGTCAAGAGAGGCAGAGTGGAGGACATCTCAGCGCCCCAGTGCTAACATTTCAAATTGTTTTGAATTCCAAGGAGAGAGCATCATTTTGATATTTTGAAAAACATTGCAGTTAAATCCCTTTAATACTTAGAGGCTTGATCTGTTCTATAAAATCATAGGAGATTGCAATCGTCTTAATTACTTGAAGGATTGTACAAATTTCATGCATAAACTCTTATATAGTTTGTAAATTCTCTTTCATTGTAATAAGCCTTAGTGATAAATGTTTTAATTATGATAGGATAGCAATTAGATATTCTGGAGGGAAGGCTTGAGAAGCCGCTCCATGTATAAATATATGTGTTTTACGTCCAAATGAGGTTGTTGAGGTTATTATCACTGCTACTAAGAATTGTTGAGATAGCTGCTAGAGAGAGTTGTTATTGTTGAAGCCAATCTATTGTTGTTGAGGATTATATGAACTTATGTACATATTCTTATGAATGAATATAACAGAGAGGCTTGATTCCAAATGTATGGTGTTGTCTATTTATGAGTTTATTGTGTAAATGTGGATGCTTCCTATTTTTTGTGTTTCATATGTTCAAGTATGCACTTCATGGTTAAATGTGGGAGCCTCTAATGTTCCATAAGATTCAATTGTTTATATTCTAAGAGCTCTGGTGCAAGGAGTGCATAGTACCCACAAGGTGTGCGAAGGCCGAGTTGAATCTGACTCGGGAGTTCAGAAGAGGTAACACGAAATGTTGCAGAGGTGGGTGCAATAGTACACAAATTGTCTAATGGAGTATAAAAGTTTGAAGAAGACCCATGCAAGGCGTTCATCGGGAAAATAATTAACCAAGGTGTTGAGAAGTTCGAGTATGGATAAATGCAAGGAGTGCATGGAAGGTTCTCAAAACCTTCATAGTCTCGAGGTGAACAAGTGCAATAAGTTTGCAGGAGGGAAGGAAGAGACTAGTGCTATCATACTTTTCATGAGTCAGAAGGAACTCTTGAACGAAATCAAGAACAAACAAGAGATGCAGTTTGTTATGGTAAGAAATCCCAGAGTCATCTTTACAAGCACTTATGTGGATGATCTGCCTATGGATATTTAGGAATTGGTGAATAATTTTGTTGATATCATAGTGGATGTGTTACCTAACTCTTTATCTCCCATTAGTAGTATCAGTCACCACATTGACCTTATTATATGAGCGAGTTTTCCAAATAAAGAACATACAGGTTGACACCTCAAGAGAATGAAGAGGTCAAGAATCAATTCCAAGAGTTGTTTGATAAAGGTTTAATCAGGGAAAGTTTGATTCCATGTGCAAGACCAACTATGTTGAGTCCAAAGAAATATGGAGGTAGGAGAATGTGCACAGATTCAAGAGCCATCAATAAGATCACCATTAGGTATCTATTCCCTTTACCCAAAATGGATGATTTGATGGATTTCTTGAGTGGATAAATTTGTTTTCCAAGATAGACTTGAAGAGTGGCTATCATAAGATAAGAATGAGAGAGGGAGATGAATGGAAGACAACAATTAAAACAAATGAAGGATTGTATGAGTGGCTTGTTATGCCATTTGGCTTAAAAAAATCCCCGAGAACATTCATGAGATTGATGAATGAGGTGCTCAAGGACTTCATTGGTAAGTTTGTAATTGTGTATTTGGATGATATATTAGTTTTTAGTAAAATTGAAGGAGAACATTTGAGACACTTGAAATTGGTGTTGAGGAGCTTGCAGTAAGAGAAGTTGCTGATAAATATGAAGAAATGTTCTTTCATGAAGAAAAAAATTATATACTTGGTTTTTTTGATATCTTCAAATGAGTTGAATATGGATCCAGAGAAGGTGAGGGAAATCAAAGAATGGCCTTCTCCAAGAAGCGTGTTTTAGGTAAGAAATTTTCATGGGTTAGCAAGTTTTTATAGGAAATTCATCAGGAATTTCAATAGCATTTGTGCACCCATACTGGACACCAAAAAGACAAAACACTGATCTTTTAATGGGAAAGTTGAAGATAAAAATGGATTCAAAGTATTAAAAGAGAATATCACATATCAGTCGATTTTGTTTCTGCCAGATTTCAAGAAGACATTTCAGGTGATATGTGATGCAAGTGGACTAGCTATTGGCGTAGTCTTGAGCCAAGACAATAAGCATGTTTCATATTTCAGTGAGAATTTGAATGACATTAAGATGAAGTATTCTACGTATGATGAGGAGTTTTATTCTATAATACAAGCTCTGAAGAAATGGAGGCATTTCCTTATTATGAAGGAGTTTGTCTTTTATAGTGAAAATCAGGCTTTACAGTTCATAACCAGGTAGGATAAATTAAATCAAAGACATGCTAAATGGGTAGAATTCATAATTTTACATTTTTTATTGATCACATTAGTGGTAGTTCTAACAAAGTTGTTTTTTGATTTGAGCAGGAGATGTCTCATTATGCAGGAATTTCAAGTGGAGACCTTAGGGTTTGAAAACCTTAAGGGGATGTATCATGAAGATCTATATTTCTATATTTTAAGGACTCTTATGAATCATGTGAAAACCCTTTGTTAAAGGAAATAAGTCAGTGTATGGAGTAATTGATCCAAGATGGAATACTTTTTGAAGGGAGCCAATTATGTATTCTAAAATCCTCAATGAGAGACAACATGTTGAAAGAAAATCATAGTGGAGGATTGGATGGACATTTCGGTCATGATCAGACTTATGCATAGCTAAGTTCTTCATATCATTGGCCAAGTATGAGGTATGATATGAAGAGATTCATGGACAAATGTAGATTCTTCCAGTATTCCAAAGGAAAGCAATAGAACACTGGTCTGTATTAGTTAACGCCTATTCCAGATAGGTCGTAGGATGCCATAAGCATGATTTTTTTGTTGGGATTGACAATAACTCAGAGGGGGAATGATTCCATATTTGTAGTGGTTGACAGATTTTCAAATATGGCACACTTCATACCATGCCAGAAAACCAATGATGCTACTCACATAGCTAATTTATTTTTCAAGAAGACTATGAAACTACATGGGTTTCCCAGAAGTATAGTCTCAGACAGAGATACCAAATTTGTGGGACACTTTTTGAAAAATCTGTGGAAGAAGCTGGGGACAAACTTGTCCTTCAGTTCATCATATCACCCTCAAACAAACGAACAGACTAGGGTGGTAAATCAAAGATTAGGAAATTTTCTGAGGAGTTTGGTCACTGAACATCACAATCGGTGGGATCAAATTCTTCTTCAAGTAGAGTTTTCTTATAATGATTCACCGAAAATAAGTACTAGGAAGAGTCCATTTCAGATAGTGTATGGGATGCATCAGAGAGGAATTTCAGAGTTAAGAAATTTGGGGCATGATGAGTTTTGAAGTGTTGGAGAAGAAGACTTTATTACAGAGATGCATAAGCTTCATGATCAGATAAAGGGATGCCTACAATATAGCAACAAGAAGTACAAGAGCCAAATTGATCAAAAAAGAAGAGAGGTTTATTTTGAGGTTGTAGATCAAGTGTTAGCACACCTAAGGAAGGAAAGGTTCCCAAGGGGAACATATAACAAGTCAAAGATGAAGAAGATAGGACCATGTACAATCCTCAAAAAAAATTTTGCGAACGCTTATGAGATTGAACTTCCAGAAGATGTTGGAATATCACCAATATTCAATATAGCATACAAGTACCCTTACAGGGTGAACGATACAGAAGGAGATCCAGTGGGAAAAGCAAATTCCCACAACAGAAAATCCACAAATGGAGAAAATTATAGATCAAAGGATCGGCAAGAAGACCAAGAGAAATATTTATTTTGAGTACCTGGTGAAGTGAAAAAATCACCTAGCAGAGGATGCTAGTTGGGTAACTGAACCCGACATTCAGAAACATGGAAAGATAGTGCAAGATCTCATGGGCATGATTCCATGAATCATTTTTCTAGAGGAGTATGATGCAGGATCATCATCATCATTCAAGATAGGCCGAGTGGAGGAAAACTCAGTGCCCCCGCGCACACATTTCAAACTATTTTGAATTTCGAGGAGAGCACATCATTTTGATATTTTGAAAAATATTGTAATTAAAGCCCTTTAATACTTGGAGGCTTGATCCATTGTATAAAATCGCAAGAGATTGTAATCATCTTAATTACCTAAAGGATTGTACAAATTTCGTGCATCATCTCTTATCTAGTTTGTAAATGCTCATTCATTTTAATAAGCCTTAGTGGTAAATGTTTAAATTGTGATAGTATAACACTTAGATAGTCTAGAGGGAAGGCTCATGAAGCTTCTCCATGTATCAATGCATGCATTTTATGCCCAAATGAGGTTGTTGAGGTTATTCTCACCTCTGTTAAGAATTATTGAGATAGCTGCTTGAGAGGGTTGTTACTAATGAAGCCAATTTGTTTTTTATGAGGCTTATACGAAATTATGTACATATTCTTATGAATGAATATAACAAAGAGGCTTGATTCCAAATGCATGGTGTTGTTTATTCTGATTTTATTGTGTACATGTGGATGTTTCCTATTTTTTTTGTTTCATATGTTCAAGTATGCACGTCATGATTAAATCTGGGAGCCTCAAATGTTCCATAAGTTTCATTTTTTTCTCTTCTGAGAGCTTTGGTGTAAGGACTGTGAAGGCGGAGTCGAGACTGACTCAGGAGTTCATAAGAGGTAACATGAAATGTTGTAGAGGTGGGTGCAAGGAGTGCATAGATTGTCCAGTGGAGTATAGAAGTTTGAAGAAGACTCATGAAACGTGCATCAGGAAAATAATTAGCCAAAGTGTTGAGAATTTCAAGTCTAGAGAAACACAAGGAATGCATGGAAGGTTCTCAAAACCTTTATAGTCTCGAGGTGAACAAGTGCAAGAATTTTGCAGGAGGGACTTAGAAAATTTCTAAGTCTAAAGTTTAAAAATTTCATATGAGCGCAATAGGAGGTGTCCAAGGTTTGAGTCACCTAGTGTGGTCAAGCTCAGTAAGGCCAACGAACAAAATATTCAAGGAGGAGATATTTTGGTTGAGGATTGAAGGCTGAACGGTCTAGACCCAATCAAGAGAAGGAGGGATCCATTTTGACCATCAGATCTTGGAATGTAGCACAAGATTTACCCCTGAAAGTCCTTCAAACTTGATCAGTTACACATATTTCATTCGAAGAGAGCACAAGAGTCGTAACCCTTGGAGTTATGAAGTCACATAAATCATCCCATCCATTGATTAGGAGGGGGACATGTGGAGGAAGGAGAGGCCCTTTGGTACTTTGACGTTAAAGAGATACATTGGTTTACGTTGTGTTAATTCCCAGACCCCCAAAGCCCAAATCACACTAGAACCATCCATCTGTCAGAGTGTGAGATCCATCGATTTGTTACTTGTGCGTATTCATTGGTTCATCACTCTAGGATATCTATGGAGAGGTGCGTTGAAAATTTGCAAAGTCTCAAAGCCTAAAGAAGATTTGGACCATCGGTGGTCGAGGACACGTGGAGGAAAGACTACAACTCCATGAATTTAGAGTTTGGGAGAAGAGAAGTGAGGTGTTGTAGAAACACTCGAACACCCAAAGACTGGAGCAGATCCTAACCGCCCATTCTAGAGGACACGCGTACCGTCATAGATTTAGTTTGTCACTTCAAAGTTTGACACTCTGGAGGATTTGTAGTGTGGTGCATCGAAAAGGGCCAGAGATTGAAGTGCAAAGTATGCACATGGACCGTTGATCTGGTGGAGGAGTGCCAACCACCCAATTTTCCCTATTCAAAGTTCGCTGTTTCGACAGAATTGTGTGTTAGAGAAGATAATAATCCCCGAAGCCATAATTTCTTAAGGAAACCAAAGCTATAGATCTTGATGCATGATAGGAGTCGTTGATCGATTCACCTGTGTCCAACAGTTCGAAATTCGACATTCGAGAGAACAATAGTGTGTTGCTGTTGGAACTCCTGAACCCTGGGCTCTGAAGGTATGAAGTCTCGGAGAATTTGCAGGTAAAACTCTAAGCCCATGTTTTCAAGCCCAGGGTCATGTAGATTTATCCGTTAACCTGTCAAGGCCCTATTGTTAGGATATTTAGACACTTAGGAGTTAGTTAAGATATACTTGGTCTAATGTGTTGTTAGGTAAAAGTGTGTTTCTTAGTGTGTTTATTTAGTATGCATTTGTATGGATTTGTAGTTAGGAAATCCAATGGTCACGATATGTTCCCAACATAGAGTGATTTGACGGTTCATACTCTCATCGATCTTAATGATCATTGATCTATGGATTAACACCTAATTGGTCCATGATATCTATTTAAAGAGTATGGAGGGTCATTTTCCGATGATCAATTGTGACAAACTCTCTTGTAAAATCTCTCTGTAATCTTTTCTTGGCATTAATAAACTGCTCCAAGTGGCCGCATTGGTTGGGGCCATGGATGTTTCCCCGTAGGGGTTTTAACATGTGGAAAAATTGGTGTGTTGATATTTGATTTGGTTATTTGAGTGGTTATTGAAGGTGTTCGTCTTCTGTTTGAATACATGTGTTGTTGAACATGGTATTAGAGCCTGTTTGAAGACTCGCTCATATTGTAGATCGAGATCGTGAAGCCGAGTTGCCTCATTTCCATTTTCTGTCATTTATATATATTCTTGGGTCAAGAGGATTGTTCCATTGCATCTGGAGTACTCCTTTCAGTTAGGAACACTTTTCGTTTCACTCGAAAAGGTTTCCTTTTGCCCAAGATATGACTATTACAGTCAGATCTGGAGGTATAAAACCTGAATACGCATTTTAAATTTTTTTGCAAATTATTATTTTGGTTTTATTTCGGTTTGATATTATTTGTTTCTGGGTTGCTACTCTTTTATATCTACGTATGATATTTTCCCTACGCCCTTGTGAAATCTTGGAAAATCAGAAGCATATAGGAAAATGTGCATCTTCCAGATAAGCTAACTGAGATCTAACCCTTGTTGTCATCGAGAAGTGAAATTTTTTTTCTTGTGTGAAAAGAGTGTTTTTTTAGCACGCTCAACAACAACAACAACAACAACCCCAATCCTCTTGCGAAACAATGGAATATGTTTTGCTAGACCATTTGGTTAAAATTTTCCTTATTAATTAAGAGGTCTCGAGTTCAAGTCTCTCTTCTGTTACTTTTTTTCGAAAAAGTTCATGCTAAATTTGTAAAGTGTATTTCACTTCAAGTATAGAAGTGAATCACTATAAGTAGCTTTAATATTTTATTTTAGAGTTATTTGTTTTGCATGAAGTAACTTCATTGTAAAAGTGATCCCCACTTCTCTTTATAAAAGTGGGTCACTTCATAAAGCAACTTACACCACCACGTGGTCCTTTGGTTACCGTTTACGCCTTTTTTAAAATGACATAACTCTCACATGTGAAGTCCATTTTTAGTGTCTTTTTTTTAAACCGCATAACGTTTCAAGATCTTTCCATTCAGATCATGAGTTTGAGTTTTTAAATCCATATTATCTGCATATTTAATATGGATTCTACAAGTAATCTCTTACTTACCAACACCAACTACTTCTAATGGAAATCCCATATGGAGAATTTATTAAGAAGTAAAGGCTTGTACTGGATTACCTTGGGAAAGGAAACAACACCCACTGATGTTGATAAGAAACCCAAATGGGATAATAGAAATGACGAAGAATGTGGATTAATTGGAATTTCCATCTCTCCTAATTTAAGGTTCCACCTTCAATCAATTGATAAACCCAAAGAAGATTGGGAAAATATTGAATCTATGTTTGGTAAACACAATATTATTCAAGAAAAATAGTTAGAAAATCAAGTACTAACTTTAAGTCCAAGTCATTTTTATTGCATTGAAGACTATCAATCTAAGTTTAAAACACTCAAAAATTTATGTGAAGAACGTAAGATAAATATAGACGAAGATCATTGCATCTATCTTATTCTTTCTAAGATAGGTAGTGCATATTATGTGTTTGTATATACCTTTTATGCCATGCATGAGGCTCTAGGGGTAGCTTATCAAAAACCTAGTCTTGAGAAATTTTGTGATGCTTTGATTAGAGAGCAAGATATGCTAGTAAAACTTGGAGTGATCAACATTGCAGGAACCTCCAACAAATCCTTAGTTGTCCATCAGAAAGATAAACCCAAGAATCCCAAGAAGCAACATCCTCACCACAACAAAAAACAATATAAGGGTTCCAAACCCACTTAGATAGCTTCCTCTCCTAATGGAGACAAAGGAGAAAAATATAAAAATAAGAAGACTTACAAACATTACAACTTTTGTAATAAAGATGGTCATGGTGAGTCCAATTGTTTCAAGAAGATGGCAGCTTTAGAAATAATGATGAAGAAGCACAACATCAGTATTGATTCTACTACTTCTTCTTCTTCTCATGGACATGCACTTTCAACTTCTGGTTTCTCCTTCAATACAACTTCTACTTCTACTTCTGATGAGTGGCTTATTGATTCTGGACCATCTTATCATATGTCTAAGGATAGAGACATTTTTTCTACTCTAAATGAATGTAACATAAAGAAAATATTTGTTGGTGATGACAGATCTCTTAGTGTTGAAGGATTTGGAACAGTTCAAGTAGAAAATCGTCATTTCAATGATGTATTATGTGTTCCAAGTCTTTCTTGTAACCTTCTATCAGTATATCAAATCACTCATTCAAGTGAAGGTAAAACTGTAGAGTTTTCACCTCACCAAGTTGTAATCAAGGATCTAAAAGATCCTAAGCATGTTCTTGCAACTATAATTGTTGATGATATTACTAGGTTGTACAAGTTTGACAACATTGGGTCATCATATTTTTCATCAATTTTTGTTGCTCATAGTGATGAATTGAGCAAACTTTGGCATGAGTGGTTTGGTCATTTAAACTATCGCTCATTGCAGTAACTATGTAATAAACAGACGATGACTAGTCTTCCTCTTGTTTTATGCAGAGATGGTGTTTTTGCCATTTGTGTTCTCGACAAACATCATCATGACAGTTTTGACAAACGTGCCTCTTGGCACGCCTCGGGTCCTTTGCAGCTTGTTCACAGTGATTTGTGTGGTCCACTTTCTTCTCCTTATTTTTATGGGTGCAAGTATTTATTAACTTTTATTGATGACTTTTCCAGACGTACTTGTGTTTACTTATTAAAACTTAAAAGAAAAGTTTTTGACAAGTTTTTGGCCTACAAGGCCCTTGTAGAAAAGCAATCTGGACATCAAATTCAAAGGTTAAGAATAGATAATGGAGGTGAATATGTGAACAATAATTTTACAAGTTACT
>SNQJ01S0088455.1:49022-63299 GCA_010110895.2 Picea sitchensis
TACAAGTTACTGCACTACACAGGGAATCCAAATGCAACACATTGTTCCATATACACCACAAAAAGATGGTGTTGCTAAAATAAAGAACCGCACATTAAAAGAAATGGCTAATTGTATAATCCAATCTAAGGGATTAAGTCTAAAGTATTCGGTGGATGCCCTCAAATGTGAAAATTACATAGTAAATAACACTCCCACAAAGTCTCTTAAAAATATAACACCAGAAGAAGCTTGGACTAAAATTAAACCAGATGCAAGTCACTTCTGTGTATTTGGAAGTATAGCATGGGCTCACATTCCTGATGAGAAAAGGAAAGCATTGCAGCCTAAAAGTGAGAAGTGTATATTTGTTGGTTATTTTGAATATGTCAAAGGTTACAGACATATTCAAACACATTGTAATGAAATTATTATTGGAAGCAATGTTAAATTTGATGAAAATCTCTTCTCCTACGAGCCTAATTCAACGTTTGAGCCTTCTTTGGCCTACAAGCCTAATTCGACGGTTGTGCCTTCTTCGGACTGTGAGCCATATTCGACATTTGTGCCTTCTTATGTTATGGTTTCTTCTTCAGATGATGACAGTGAGGATGGAAATCCACCTCTGTCTTCTCACCTTCCTCCAGATGATTCCTTTGAACCTAAGCCAGCACCAGCTCCACTGATTCCTAGATGGGTTCGTTCAACACGAGAAGAATCTGGTGATCTTGTCGGTGACCCTTACTATCAACGTCAGACACGTTCACAGTTCCAACGACCCTCTTCTCTTTTGGATCAAGTTTCAAAAACTCATGAGGAAGAGACATTTGTAGAAGCTTCAGGTCATCTAGATTGGTATACAAAAATGAATGAAGAGTATTGTTCTTTAATGGAAAGGGATACTTGGGATCTTGTACCTCTTCCAAAAGGAAGAAAAATTGTCATATGTAAAAGGGTCTACAGAACTAAGTATGCATCAGATGGAAGCATTGAAAGACACAAGGATTGGTTAGTTTCCAAAGGATTTTCCCACGCTCAAGGAATTGACTATAATGAAACCTTTTCCCCTGTAACCAAAATGAATTCCATCCACCTTGTTATTTCCCTTGTTGCCTCACATAAATGGGAGGTCCATCAGATGGATGTTAAATCTTCCTTCTTGCACAGAGATTTGAAAGAAGAAATATACATGGAACAACCACATGGTTATGTATAGAAGGACTCTAGCCTTGTTTGTCTCCTTAAGAAATCTCTTTATGGTCTCAAGCAAGCTCCCCAATCTTGGTATGCCAAAAAGGACAACTTTCTTATTGCCACTAGATTCTCTAGATGCCATTCTGATCCTAATGTCTATACCAAGAAAGTATAAATCCATCTCATAATATGTTTCCTTTATGTTGATGACCTTATCCTTACTAGTAGTGACTCAAAAAATTTAAACCATGTGAACACCAACCTTAACAAGAAATTTGAAATGACAGACTTAGGTTTTTTGCACTATTTCCTTGGCCTCCAATTTTTGCAAACCAATGAAGGATTTTTTCTTTCCCAGTCTAAGTATGCTTGTGACCTTCTTCGTCGATTTCACATGGACGATTGTAAACCAACCCCTTCTCCCTTCTAGTCTGGAGTCAATCTTACTACCACCTGTATTTCTCATGAAGTTGATGCCATCCTGTACCATCAGTTAGTTGGTAGCCTCTTATACTTGATTCATACTCATCCTCATATTTCCTTTGATGTTGGTCTCGTTGCCCGATATATGCAAACACCCCATGAAAGCCATTAGAAAGCAACTAAAAGGACAATTTGATATGTTCGCGGTACAATTCAGTTTGGGATACATTACAGTTCAAGGGGGACTCCTTTATTGGTTGGTTTTACTGATTCAGATTTTGTCGACGACCCTGGTGATTGGAAGTCTACTGCAGGTTATATTTTCAACCTTGGTTCAGGACCTATCACTTGGGCCTATAAGAAACAACAGGCTATTGAAATTTCTTCAGCAGAAACATAGTACCGAGCAACAATAAATGCAAGTCAGGAAGCCTTGTGGCTTCGACATATCCTTTTAGAGTTTGGATTCCAGTAGCAGCATCCGACCAGACTTTGGTGCGACAATCAGAGTGTCATCAAGCTCGCCAAAGAGCCAGTTCAACCTCATCATAGAAAACACATCGAGCTACACATGTCCTTCATTAGAAATCTCATTCATGATCAAGTTATTGAAGTGCTCTTTTTCCTTACAGAAGATCAAGTTGTAGACATTTTCACAAATTCTCTTACAGAAGTGAAGTTTTCCAAACTTTAATCTATGTTAGGAGTTTAGGAAGTTTTCATTAAGGGGGGATAGGCTCTAATGCCTCCTTCCTTCTCCTATTGTGTCACCATTGTAAATCCTTCAATCATATCCCAATTTGTTCTTAAGGGTGGATGTTAGGATATTTAGACACTTAGGAGTTAGTTAAGATCTACTTGGTCTAATTTGTCGTTAGGTAAAAGTGTGTTTCTTTAGTATGCATTAGTATGGATTTGTAGTTAGGAAATATAATGGTCATGATATGTTCCCAACATAGCGTGATCCGAAGGTTCATACTCTCATTGATATTAATGGCCATTGATTCATGGCTTAACACTCAATTGGTCCACGATCTATATTTAAAGAGCACGGAGGGTCATTTTTCGATGATCGATTGTGAGAAACTCTCTTGTAAAGTCTCTCTGTAATCTTTTCTTTGCATTAATAAACTACTCCAAGTGGTTGTGTTGGTTGGGGCCATGGATGTTTCCTCTTAGGGGTTTTACCAAGTGAAAACATCGGTGTGTTGATCTTTGATCTGGTTATGAGAGTGGTCACTGAAGGTGTTCATCCTCTGTTGGAATACCTTTGTTGTCGAACACCTATGTAAGGTATGTTTTCATCGAAAAAAGAGGGAAAATGCATGTGGAAGTGTAATTAAAGGTTCGTTAGGAACCTGTGAGTCGATTTGACTCCTGAAGTGAATAATCCTAGACCAGGAGGTCATGCAGACCCTAGGGATTGGGTGGGGGTTTGCTTCAAGTGGTATCGTGTAACACACTCGACTCCTTAAAGGCTCTTTTAAGGGGTGGGACATCAAAATTTATTTTTTCCTTAACTACCTCCTCTTGAATTGTCTATCTGAGAGGATTCATCCTCTTCCTCTTACCTGTAGCTTTCTAACGACTACTACCAAACTCTATATAGAACTTTGTTATATATCTTACGGCTCCCTGAAGTTCTTTGGGTGTTCATTTGTTGAGGGCCACATGTCTCCCATGTGGATTCATTTTGTTCGTACCATCTCTAGGGTCCTTCTCCTCATAGGAAAGGTACATCCATCACCCAATATAAGTTCTGGCTTAACCCTCATCTAATACACAGGCTAGTAGGGAATTCAACACTTCGGAAATTCGTCACTTCGACGTTGAACGCCTCTTTACTATCTATGCACGAGATCTCCTGAATTCCAGAAGTCCTGGGAAGTTTCCATTTGGTTCCGGCCTTCAATATTTTGGTCTCTCTTTCATACTACACCCCAAATCCTCCAGATTTCGAAGTCCCGGACTCTCGGAGTTCTGTTCACTTTACCAACCACGTTGTCTAGGTGGCTCATACTAGGGATTGACACATGTAAGGGTTAGGGGAGACACATGTCACGTTTCAATGGGTCTATAAGGTATGTGATACACATGAATCTGAGTGACACGTGGCACATCAAACTTGGGTCCACATCACCCTAGGTGATGTCACTACACTACATCACTCTGGATTGACTTTCCTCCATGCCCTTTGATCTTGCACCCAAGGTTGGTCCATGTACTTCCTGGATCAACGGTCTCCACTACTTCGTAACTTCAACATTCGAGGGTTTTAGGCTGTAAAATTCTCCTTTACTTCGTAACTTTGGTGTTCGAGGAGTTTGATGCTATAGCATCTCCATTCTCCCGAAGCGGTTAACACTGGGCTAACCTCGATATAGATCTAATGGTCCAAGGGTATCCACGTAACATTAGAGATCAACGGCTCATGGCTTCTATTCCAGGGTCCCTTCGGTCCCATTTTTTGGCCACTCCTGAAGGGACATCTATTGTCCCAAAACAATCTAGTAAGTATACGTGGCACCTACCTCAGGCCACCGCCATCCCCTTCCCATGCCATGGGGTCTCCACACCTAGAAACATCATCAATCGATGCATGGGTCCCTACGTGCTCTTTTACTTGATACATGCGTCCCCACGATTGAAAGGTCAAGAGGGATCCCAATGGATCCTCACATCCACGGTCCCTATTACTTCATGAATTCGACCTTCAAGAGTTTTGACGTTACAACATCCCTGTTCTCCCGAAGAGGTCAACATTGGGTTGACTTCATCGTAGATCCGACGACTAGAAGAGAACCCAAAGGATTCCTAGATCAACAGTCCTGGTCACTCTGCGACTCCGGTCTTCAGGGTTTTGTCTTCACTGCCACTCCATTTTCTTGAAGCTGGACTTTGCCAAAATACCATGTGCGGGTCTCTTCTCCTAAACTATTGGACGATAGGTGGGGCTTCAAATGATCTCCCCAAATATATGGATCTCCTTTACTTTGTAACTTCAACGTTCGAGGAGTTTGATGCTATAGCATATTCATTCTCCTGAAGTGGAACTTCGCCAAAGTTATCTCAGTGTAGATCAAATGGCTGAGGGGACCCCCAAACATTCTTGATCGGAGGTTCATGCTACTTCACCATTGGTAGTTGGATCTCAGTTTAGACGGTAATATAGATTCACCTAACCACTAGGGAAACCATCCATTGTCGGTCAACTTGTTGGTAATAGAATATCCCAGTTACCTTCGACCAATTTAAGGCTAGTAAGGTCAGTAGTACTCTGAAGTCCCGGAATTCTGGAGCTCGGAAATCAGGAGGACTTAGCTCCCTTAGGCTTAGCCTAAGGTTCCTAGGTGTTGGTGATATGGGTCTTCCTAAACGGATCTCGTTCACTCATCTTCCCAATGAAAATATCTACCCTTTCAAGGCTAGAACCTCGTTATCCTTCCTGAGATTTATTAGGAAATGGTTAAGGACCTGGGCATGAAATATTGGTCGCACACAAGGATTCTGAAAGAGATATTCTCTTTAGAGAAACAATGTCATATTAACAAGATATCTCCTATCTCGACTGTCCTATAGGCTTAAGTCCCAAGATGCCTCAAGTGCTAAGCTGGGGCATACAAACTATCAATCAGAAGCATAAGCTCACAAGGAGATAAATGCATACACATATCATGACCATTCCACATAGAAACCATATACAGATACATATATAAACCCATGCATTCATCTATTAATTCAGTTCAATACACAAGTTATGAAAACAATTATCAGAACCCGAAGGCATGATGTGACAACTAAAAGGGGTTCTCATTTCTACCCAACCATAGGCTCAGTCACTCCTAACGGATTTACCACTAGCCACCTCCGAGCTAAGCCATGATGTTTTGAGATTGAGTCTTTTCTTCTGACTCAATGAAATTTAGGTATGAAGGTTACTCTCCTTCTCTTGTCTCAGTAATAGATAGGTACGAATGTTACTCTCCTTTTTCTACAATCAAAACATGCTCTTTTCCAGTTCTTCCTCAAACCTGAGATTAGTCTCTCGTCTCTGCACTCTTCACAGGTATTTCTCTTCCCAATACACCTTCCTTTATTACCTCTCTCAACAATATTGTGTGTAGCCTGAATTCCTAGTCTGTGGTCAAGTCTGAAACACTTACAGATGGGTGCCTTGCCCCATCCCCTCATAAATTCTTGAGGAGGTCTTCCCACCTACCAGCCTAACTGTAATTCATTCCTGGGTTAGAGAACTATTATGGTCTCGAGCAGTTAAATCCAACAAAATATTGGTATGGTGGAGGTTAATGAAACCATTCCTAGTCCCATCCACCGTCTCTTTCATAGAATCTGTGGTCTCCCTTGGAAAAACCCCCTTTCAACAGTTATGCAACACTTATCCATTTTCTATTAATAACAGAAAATACATTCATTGAAATTTTATTTTATACAAAGGTTCATAATATCAAACATTCACACATATTGAGTTTTCCATGGTCTCTTGGCCAATATAGTTATATTTAAAAACTGGGGGAAATAAGGTGTTACATATCCGAGCCTAAATTTAACTCTGTCAGGAAAAGAAAATCCAAAATCATGCCGCCCAGGAGGCACAAAGATAGAGAAGTGGAAAATGCAGCCATGGGAGAAGAAATGAGACAAATCTGTGCGATATTAGATGCCATGGAGGAATCACAGATAATATCACCTAAATCTAGTGACATCGGTGAATATGAGAGTGAAGAAGTTCAAATGAAAGAAGCAGTTGGAGAACAAGATGCAGAAGAACGATTGTTGAGATTCGTTGCTAAAATGGGAGCCAGAGGAAAAATAGAGGTCCCAATGTATGAAGGAAATTTAGATGTTAAAGAGTTGCTTGACTAGATAAGTTCTTTGGAAAAGTAATTTGATTATGAGGAGAAGAAAGTGAATCATGTTGTGACCATATTGAAGGGACATGCAACGCTATGGTGGGATGAATTGTAGGCTGATAGAATATGTAAAGGTAAGTCCAAAATTAAGAGTCGGGACATAATGGTAGCAAAACTAAAAGATAAATTCATACCCAAAGACTATGAGATATAATTTTTTAGGAAGTTGCAAAACCTAAGATAGAAGGTATTGTCATTGAAGGAGTACACTGAATAATTTTATAGGTTGAACATGAGAATAGGGCATTGAGAGAATGACGAAGAAAAAACTGCCATGTATATAAATGGCCTGAGATATGAGATTCAAGATGAAATCAACATAATGACAATGAGGATTGTAGAAGATTCTTATTAGGTGGCACTGAAAGCAGAGGAAAAAATGGCCAGAAAGAAAATCCAACGATATAGGGGAAATACTCCAAATATAGGAAGCGAAATTTCCCGATAGAAGTCTAAGAAACCCAAGCCTAAGGCTGGGAAGTATCATAGTCAAACAGAAAAGGGAGGAATTTCCTAAGGGGGACAATATGGTGGAATAAACGCTTTTCCTCGAGGAAGAAGAAGATGCAAAGAAGGAGAAGTGAAATTTTATGCATGTGTAAAGACATGGCATATGTCTTGGGAATGTCCTGAGAAGAAGAAATATGGAGGTGGAGAAGCTCACATTCCCGAAGCATGGAAGAGGAATGTGAAGAAGAAACAACAAAAGAAGGGAAATCACTTATGATGAGGAAGGTTCTCATAAAACCAAAGAAAGAGTCAAATGATCCAGTCCAGAGAAATAGTTTGTTCGGGACTTCTTGCAAGACCAAGGATAGAGCATGCAAAGTTATTATAGAGAGTGGGAGCATGGATAATATGGTATCCAAAGAAATGGTGGAAAATTTGGAAATGGAGACAACTACACACCCAAACCCTTACAAGGTATCGTGGCTACAGAAGGGACACCAAGCCATGGTAAGTCGACAATGCAATGTTGAGTATAAGATAGGAGGTTATAAAGATAATATTCTATGTGATGTCATACCTATGGATGTTTTTCATTTTGTGTTGGGAAGACCATGGAAATATGACAAAAATGTCATACACGATGGAAGGAAAAATACTTACACCCTTGAGATGAATGGTTGTAAGCATATGTTACTGCCAATGGAAGATAAATGAGTGAAGGAAGAGAATAGTCCTAGCATACTTCTCATGACTTGGAAGGAAATATTGAATGAAGTCAAGAAGAAACAAGAGATGTAGTTTGTTGTGGTAATAAATCCCAGAGTCATCCTTACGAGCACTTCTGTGGATGATCTGCCTGTGGAGATTCAGGAATTGTTGAATAATTCTTTTGATATCATGGTGGATGAGTTACCTCGCTCTTTACCACCCATTATGAGTATTGATCACCACATTTACCTTATTCCAGGAGCGAGTTTTCCAAATAAATAAGCATACATGCTGACACCTCAAGAGAACGAAGAGGTCACTAATCAAGTCCAAGAGTTGTTGGATAAAGGTTTAATCAAGGAAAGTTTGAGTCCATGTGCAGTACCAATTGTTTTAAGTCCAAAGAAAGAAGGAAGATGGAGAATGTGCATAGATTATAGAACCATCAATAAGATCACCATCAAGTATAGATTCCCTTCACCCATAATGGATGATTTGATGGATTTCTTTAGTGGAGAAGATTATTTTTCCAAGATAGACATGAAGAGTGGATATCATCAGATAAGAATGAGAGAGGGAGATGAATGGAAGACAACATCCAAAATGAATGAAGGATTGTATGAGTGGCTTGTTAAGCGATTTGGATTAACAAATTCCCCGAGCAAATTCATGAGATTGATGAATGAGGTGCTCAAGGACTTCATTGGTAATTTTGTAATTGTGTATTTGGATGATAATTTAGTTTTCAGTAAAACTAAAGGACAACATTTGAGACACTTGAAACTGGTGTTGAGGAGGTTTCAACATGAGAAGCTCCTGATAAATATGAAGAAATGTTGTTTCATGAAGACATAAATTATATACTTGGGTTCTGTGATCTCTTCAAATGAGTTGAAGATGGATCCAGAGAAGGTGAGGGAAATCAAAGAATGGCCTTCTCCAAGAAGCATGTTTGAGGTAATAAGTTTTCATGGGTTAGGAACTTTTTATAGGAAATTCATCAGGAATTTCAGTAGCATTTGTGCACCCATACTGGACACCATAAAGAAAAAGCATTGATATTTTAATTCGACAGCCGAAGCTGAAAATGGATTCAAAGTATTAAAAGAGAAGATCACAGATGAGTCGATTCTAATTCTATCAGATTTCAAGAAGACATTTTAGGTGAGATGTGATGCAAGTGGAGTAGCCAATGGTGCAGTCTTGAGCCAAGACAATAAGCATGTTGCTTATTTCAGTGAGAAGTTGAATGACACTAAGAGGAAGTATTTTGTTTATGACTAGGAGTTTTATGTTGTAATAGAAGCTTAGAAAAAATGGAGGCATTACCTTATTCCGAAGGAGTTTGTCTTGTATAGTGAAAATCATTCTTTATAGTTCATAACTAGGTAGGATAAATTAAATCAAAGACATGCTAAATGGGTACAATTCATGCAAAAAATTACTTTTGTTATTAAGAAAATTAGTGGTAGCACAAACAAAGCTGTTGATGCCTTGAGCAGGAGATTTCTGATTATGCATGATATTCAAGTGGAGACCTTAGGGTTTGAACACCTTAAGGGGGATGTATCATGAATATCCATATTTTAAGGAGGCTTATGAAGCATGTGAAAACCCTTTTCTAAGGGAAATAAGTCATTGGATGGAGTATTTGATCCAAGATGGTCTGTTGTTCAAACGGATCCAATTATGTATTCAGAAATGCTCAATGGGAGACAACCTATTGAAAGAAAAGAACAATGGAGGATTGGTTGGACATTTCAGTCATGATAAGAATTATGTACAAATACGTTATTCATACCATTCGATAGGTATAAGGTATGATGTGAATAACTTCATGGAAAAATGTAGATTCTTACAGTATGCCAAAGGAAAACAACATAACATTGGTCTGCATCAGCCATTTCCTATTCCAGACAGGCCGTGGGATGCCATAAGCATGGATTTTGTGTTGGGATTGCCAAGAACTCAGAGGGGGAATTATTCCATATTTGTAGTGATTGACAGATTTTCAAAGATGGCACACTTCGTACCATGCCAGAAAACCAGTGATGCTACTCACATAGCTAATTTATTTTTCAAGGAGATTGTGAAACCACATGGGTTGCCCAGAAGTATAGTCTCAGACACAGATACCAAATTCATGGGACACTTTTGGAGAAATATGTGGAAGAAGATGAGGACAAAATTTTCCTTCAGTTCAACATATCACCCTCAAACAAAAGGACAGACTGAGGTGGTAAATAAAATCTTAGGAAATTTGTTGACGATTTTGGTCACTGAACATCACAATCAGTGGGATTAAATTCTGCCTAAAGAAGAGTTTTCTTATAATGATTCATTGAACAAAAGTACTGGAAAGAGTCCATTTAACATAGGGTATGGGATGCATCTGAGAGGAATTTCAGAGTTAATAAATTTGGGACATGATGATTTCCAAAATGTAGGAGCAAAAGACTTTGCTGTAGTGATGCAAAAGATTCATGATTAGATAAAGGGACAACTACAAGATAGCAGCCAGAAGTACAAGAGCCAAATTGATCAGAAAAGAAGAGAGGTTTATTTCGAGGTTGGAGATAAAGTGTTAGCACACTTGAGGAAGGAAAGTTTCCCAAGGGGAGCATATAAAAAGTTAAAGATGAAGAAGATAGGACCATGTAGAATCCTCAGAAAATTTGCAACAAACGCGTATGAGATTGAACTGGCAGAAGATGTTGGAATATCACCAATATTCAATATAGTAGACCCGTACCCTTAAAAGGTGAATGATACAAAAGAGATAAAAGATCAGAAGGATATCCAATGGGAAAAGAAAATTTCCACAACAGAAAATCCAGAAATGGAGAAAATTGTAGATCAAAGAATTGGCAAGAAGACCAGGAGAAATATTTATTCTGAGTACCTGTTGAAGTGGAACAATCACCCAACAGAGGATGTTAGTTGGGTAATTGAACCTGACATTCAGAAACATGGAAAGACAATGTAGGACCTTATGGATAGGATTCCATGAATCTTTTTTCCAGAGCATTATGATGCAGGAGCATTTTCATCAGTCAAGAGAGGCTGAATGGAGGACAACTCAATGCCCAACACACACATTTCAAACTATTTGAATTCCAAGGAGAGTGCATCATTTTGATATTTTTAAAAACATTGTAATTAAAACGCTTTAATACTTGGAGGCTTGATCCATTGTATAAAATCATAGGAGATTGTAATCATCTTAATTACCTAAAGGATTGTACATATTTTGTGTATCATCTCTTATCTAGTTTGTAAATGCTCATTCATTGTAATAAGCGTTAGTGGAAAATGTTTTAATTATTATAGGATAACACTTAGATAGTCTACAGGGAAGGTTCAAGAAGATGATCCATGTATAAATATATGTGTTTTACGCCCAAATGAGGTTGTTGAGGTTATTATAACTACTTCTAAGAATTTTTGAGATAGTTGCTGGAGAGAGTTGTTATTGCTAAAGCCAATTTGTTGTTGTTGAGGATTATATGAACTTGTGTACATATTATTCTGAATGAATATAACAGAGAGGCTTGATTCCAAATGTATGGTGTTTTTTATTTGCAAGTTTATTGTGTATATGTGGATGTTTCCTGTTTTCTGTGTTTCATATGTTCAAGTATGGACGTCATGACTAAATGTGGGAGCCTCTAATGTTCCAGAAGTTTCAATTGTTTCTCTTCTGATAGCTCTGGTGCAACGAGTGCACAGTGTCGACAAGGTGTGCGAAGGCCGATTTGAGTATGACTCGAGAGTTCAAAATATGTAATGTGAAACGTTGTAGAGGTGGGGGCAAGGATTGCATAGATTTTCTAGTGGATTATAGAAGTTTGAAGAAGACCCATGCAAGGCTTGTATCGAGCAAATACTTAGCCAAAGTGTTGAGAATATAGAGTATGGATAAACGCAAGGAGTTCCTGGAAGGATCTCAAAACCTTAATAGTCTCGAGGTGAACAAATGCAAGAAGTTTGTAGGAGTGACCTTGAAATTTTTTAAGTCAAAAGTATCAAAATTTCAGAGGAGTGCAATAGGAGGTGCCCAAGGTTTGAGTCACCTCTTCTGGTCAATATCTGGAAGGCCAAGGACCATAATATTCAAGGAGGAGAGATTTTGGTTGAGGATTGAAGGTTGAATGGTCAAGACCCAACCGGGAGAAGGTGTGATCCATTGTGACCGTTAGATCTGGGAAAGTAGCACGGGAATTACCCCTTGAAGTCCTTCGAACTTCGTCTGTTCGATAAATTTCATTCAACGAGAGCACATGAGTCAGAACCCCTAGAGTTCCAAAGTCACGAAACTCATCCCAACTATTTATTAGGAGGGGGACATGTAGAGGAAGGAGAGGCCCTCCAATACTTCAACATTCAGGAGATACAAGGGTTTACGTTGTGTGAATGCCTGGACCCCCAAAGCCTAAATCACACCAGAACCATCCATCTATCAGAGCATGAGATCCATCGATTTGATACTTGTGTGTATTCGATGGTTCTTCACTCCAAGATATCTATGGAGATGCGCGTTGAAAATTCCTGAAGTCCCGAAGCCCGAACAAGATCTGGACCATTGGTGGTCGAGGACACTAGACGAAAAACTACAACTTCGTTAATTCAGATTTCAGGAGAAGAGGAGTGAGGTGTTATAGAAACACTTGAACACCTAAAGTTCGGAGAGGATCCTAACTGCCCATCCCAGAGGACATGTGTACCATCAGAGATTTACTTCATCACTTCGGAGTTCGACACTCCGTAGGATTTGTAGTGTGGTGCATCGAAAAGGGATGAAGCCTGAAGTGTGAAGTGCGCACGTGGACCGTCGATATGGTAGGAGTGCCAACCATCCAATTTGTCTTATTCATAGTTCAACATTTTGGTGGAATTGAGTGTTAGAGTGGGTAAAAATCCCTGAAGCCCGAATTTCCAAAGGAACCCAAAGCCATATATCTCAATGTGTCACAGGAGTCGTTGATCGGTTCGCCTATGTCCGACAGTTCATAATTCAACGTTCAAGAGAACTATAGTGTTCTATTATTAGAAGTCCTGAAGTCCATGGATCTGAAGCTCCGAAGTCCTAGAGAATTTGTAGGTAAAAAGTTAATCCCACGGTTTCAATCCCAGGGTCATGTGGATTTCTTCGTTGACCTATCAAGGCCCTCTGTGAGGTATTTTTGCGCCAAAAAAGAGGGAAAATCCCTGTGGATGTGTAATTAAAGGTTCAAAAGGAACATGTGAGTCAATTTGACTCTCGAATTGAACGATCCTAGATCAAGAGGTCATGAAGACCCCAAAGTGGGTGGGGATTTGCATCATTTTGACATCAAGCACATCAAGAGCAAAGAAAATGAAGTGGCTAATGCACTAAGTAGGAGGGTGCATGAAATGCATGTTATAGCCATTAGTATGTACAGTTCAAATTTAAATAGTAGAATTTTGAAAGTTGTAGCATCTAACTAGCATTATATGCAAGTTAAAGAAGACTTACAACAAAGTAATTTACAACTTAAATTTAAAGACTATAGGCTAGAAGAGAATGGAATCATTTTGTACAAGAAAAAAATTATGTTAATAAATTCTCAAGAATTGAGAACTTTGGTTCTAAAAGAGATGCATAATGTTCCATATGTTGGACATCTAGGACACAAAAAAAAAATCGCATGTGTAATAGGCCAGTACTTTTGGCTCGGTATGAAGAAAGATGTAGTTGATTATATCACTAGATGCATGGAATATCATAAGGTAAAGGTTTATCACAAATATCCATTAAGAGTTTTATAACCATTGCTCATTCCTGAATGGAAATGGGAAGTAGCTACTACATATTTCATCACCAAGCTACCCATAACACCAAGACAACACAATTCCATCATGGTAGTGGTGGACAAGTTTACTAAGGCTGCATATTTTATTCCAATCAAGATGACACATAAGATATCCAACATTGCAAATATTTATATGAAGAACATTGTTAGGCTACATGGTGTACCTAAGGAAATAGTGTCAGACAAAGATTTCAAGTTCACTTCCAATTTTTGGAAAGGATTATTTAAAGGATTCGAGACAAATCTAAATTTCAACACAAAATATCATCGAGAGTCAGATGTGAAAATAGAGAGGATCAACCAAATAATTGAGAATATGATGAGAATTTATGTAATGGATGAGCCTTCTAGGTGGGTAGACTATCTACATATGGTTTAGTTTGCTTATAACAATCGGTACTAAGCATCACTGAAGATGAGCCTCTTTGAAGCCTTTTGTGGCAGAAAATACAACTCACCGATGAGCTAAGATAACCTAGCAAACAAAGTCGTTATTAGGCTAGAGTTGTTAAGAGAAATGGAAGAATATATCATAAAGATAAAACAAAATTTAAAGACTGCATAAAATAGACGAAAGAACTATGCATAAAAATACATCGCGCACAGGGAATTCAAAGTGGGCGAGCATGTATTCCTAAAAGTAAAGGCAAAAAGGAGCTTGCTGAAATTGAGAAGTTGCCCAAAATTGGCAGCGAAATTTTGTGGGTTTTTTGAGATCCTAGAGAAAATAGGTCATGTTGCATAAATGTTTGCAATGT
>SNQJ01S0088456.1:21700-32759 GCA_010110895.2 Picea sitchensis
ACTTATTACACCAAAAGCCGATTTTCCTTTCGAATTTTTCCACCAACCAACACCAATCTTCGGATTTTGTTGCACCAAGTTTTAGCTTATAACCAAGGTACTTGAATCCTTGACTCAAATCAACGAAGGTAAAGGGAATGGATTCTTTTAGAATACAGAGTTTGGCTTCATTAAGCCCCCAATAATGAGCAATGGATTTTGTAAAGTTAATACAAAGACCCGAAGCAGAACAAAACGTTTGAAGTATGTCTAGGATCACTATCCACTCTGCAGGATCAATCTTTGACATTAAGAGAACATCATCAACAAACATTAGATGAACAATTTTTAAAAACTTTGAAACCTTTATACCTGAGATAAGATGTTCATAGATGCTTTTAGATAGCAGCAAGCTGAGTCCTTCCATTATCATGATAAACAGGTACGGAGAGAGTGGGCATCCCTGGCGGAGCCCCCTCTCACTCTTGAAAAACTTTGTTGCCTCTCCATTTATCAACACATCAAAATTTGCGCTAGTTACACAGGACATAACCCAATCAGTTATCTTAACTCCAAATCCCACTGAAAGCAAGATCAGCCTTAAGCACTCCCAGTCTATGCTGTCGAAATCTTTTTTGAGATCCAACTTCAAAACCAGGGACTTAGAATTTTTCTTTTTAATGCTGTGAAGGCTTTCATGGGCTACACCAATAGCATCCTAAATTATTCCGCCCTTCATAAACCCCAGTTGTTTAGCAAAGAGACATCTTTCTAAAATTAGTTTAATCCAATTAGAAAGAACTTTTGAAATTACCTTATAAATAAGGTTGCAAAGAGAGATTGGGTGGTAGTCGTTGAAAGATGCCGAGTTATTTTCCTTTGGGATCAAAGCTAGGAAAGTGGAATTTAAGCTTCCAAAGATCTTACCTTTTTTTAGAGAATCCTCCACCATCTAAAGAAGGTCGTCTCCCACAAGATCAAAGAAGAAGATGAAGAACTCAGACGTCCATCCATCAGGGATTGGGCTTCTCTCTTTTTTGAAGTGATCTAGAATCGCTTTTAATTCCAGCAAAGTGACAGGTTTATAGAGATCAACAACTTACTCCTCAGTAACCATTTTTGGGTAGAGACTAGAGATATTGATTATCTCATTTAAGTTGGGTATTTTATTTGCTTTGAAGAACTATTCAAAATGAGAGGCCGCATCCTCTTTGATCATTTCCTGTCCAGTTAGGATACTACCATTTTATTTTGTGATCGTCCAAACATACTTTATGTTCCTGTTAAAACTAGCCACCTTGTGGAAAAATTTTGAGTTTGAATCTCCACTTTTTAACCATGTAGCTCTGCTATGCAATCTCCAGCTATTTTCCTCCCCACGAAGAAGGGCGTTTTTGTTGCATTCTAGCTCACTAAGGCACCCGTTCTCCTCCACAAATATGGTGGAAATGGTGGACTTTTGTATGAGTAGGTTGATATCGAATTCCAGTTTACTTAGCAAGTAAGTTTCTTTCGCCTTTTTAGCTTTATACCAAGATTTTGTTTGCGATTTAAGTTCCTTTAATTTTCACACAATATGCAATTGAGGGTTTTCTTCCCGCAAAAAATGTGGATCCTTCCAAACGCTATGAACTAACTTTGAGTAATCAGAATCCGATAGCCAGTGAAGATTGAACTTGAAAGGAAACGCTTTGAAAAAAGGAGGGATTTCCATTTGAAATAGAATGGGGGCGTGATCGAAAACAAATGGGAAATCCACCCAAGATCTAGATAATCCTGTCACAGTCAAAAGACCTTCAGAGACAAAAACAAATCTGTCCAGACATCTAGCAATTGCTTCAGAGCCAGAATGCCCGTTTCGCCAAGTGGGGACCAACTTTGTCGGCTTGATATCGATCAATTTCTTTGAAGTAAATAGGTCCCTATAAAATGCTTCGTTTGAACTAGACAAGAAGGTACCTCTCCAGTTTTCATCTGTAGAAATAATAATGTTCAGGTCACTGGCTAGAATAAGATTCAGAGTGGAGAGGATACCATTGTTTGCTAAGGAAGTCCAGAACTTCTTACGGTCATTACATGGCCCATAAACATTGAGAAAATCCATCTCCTGGTTAGTATATAAGCAATGACCAACTAACAAAATTCCTCCAATCGTCAGGAAATGAGCCAAATTGAACCAACAAGGGTCCCATGCAACTAGCAGGCCTCCAGAATTTCCAATGGAATTTACAGTCGACGAGACCCAAGTAGGGAGGAAAAGATGCAAGAAGTCTCTAGATTTTTGTTCATCTGAGAGGGTCTCTTGAAGAAAAATAATATCAGGCCTCGAACGTTCTATCAATCTACGGAGAGAGGCAGCTTTGAGGGTGCCTCCAATCCATCGAATATTTAAATAAATCATTAACATCACTTGGTCCTCGCCAAGGCCTTCAATGCTCTAAGGGCCTTTCCATCCTGTGAGGGATTGACAAATACATCAGGTTGAGAATTTAAACTCACATGTTTCTTTCTAGAACTTCGCATCTGTAAGGGGGAGAGTTCAGTGCCAATACCTTGCGACCAAGCAAATGCTTTACTTCCTTTGCCTATATGGTGAGAGGAGGAGGTGCCAATCTCCACTCAGGGATCGATGAGCTCCTTTCCACAATAGATGGGTATTAGGAAAGAGTTTTCTAGAAGAAATGGATGGGAAGATGGAGAGTTCAGAAGAGCAGAGAGGCTAGTGACATCCTCCTCAAACTCCTTGAAGCCTGGAAAAATCAGGGGGGAGCCAACAGGTTCCAGGGAAGTGGAGGGGAGGCTGGGATGCCTAATCGAAGAAGAAACTAGAGAGTGGTACGGGTGGGAGGAAGGAGCGAGGTTCGACGAGGTTTCTAAAATAGAGGGAATGGATCCAGCCATAGGGGGGTCGAGAGGAGATGGGAGGGAGGGAACAGAAGAACAGGGCTCAAGGGGAGAGGTCACAACTTCAGGGAGGAGTGCCTTTGCAGAGGTGGTAGAAGATAGCCAAAGGGAGTTGTCTATAGCTTCCTTATCTTCAATGGACAAAGACTTAAAAAGGAGAGGGCAATGTTGTTTTAGCTTTCTTGACAGAGACTCTTCCTGCTCTTGAAAATATGAGGAGGAAAGTTCAGTGGGAACGTCCAAAAAGTTTAGGGAAGGCTCTTCATCCATAAAGTCTGGAGGATTTCAGAGCAAGTCCGATTCTTTAGAGCGTTCGACCAAAACCTTTCGGGGGAAAACATGATGGAGGTGACCTGTTCTTCCGGCAACGGTTGCAGTGGAAGGGGAGCCCGAGATAGTCCAGCGTCTGAGCAATATTTCACCCTCTCCATTCAATTTCAAGGGTTTCTGGTAAACCAACAAAAATCTCCATCTCGACCAAAACTTTGCCCATTTTCCTCTTAGGATTCGCAAGTATCTATGTATCTAGAATAATGAATTTGCCCAAAGAATTGTCTATAGCTCGAAGTGCTCCTTCATTCCAGAGGAACAAGGGAAGGCCCGATAGTAGAACCCAAAGATGCCTGTGCTGAAAAAAGTCAGTATCAGGGTTAAAAGCGATTCTCTAGTGCTTGAGCATGAGGCTACTTCCATCGAAAACCCACAGAGAACTCAATAACAGAGAGACATCCTCTGGTGACTTGCAGATAAACCCAATCCACCCTTTTTTGAGATAGAGGATCTCAGGGGAGTAACCTATGAGAGGAGACCAATGATGTTTGATCAAGTCCTCAAGAGGGTAGTTGCTCAGCATTTTATAAGAGATTCAACCCACAATACCCCAGAGTGACATTCTGCACGTATCTTCTAAGCCCACGCTGTCTCCCAACACCATATGCTTAGCCTTTCTATTTGATTTCCACTCCTTTCAACCGTAAGAGGCAAACTAAACCGAGGTAGACTGGAGCTTGTGAAAACTCGGAGGAGAAAGGAAATTTTTACAACCTGAAAGAATAGAGGAAGGAGGATCCTTTGGACAAGGGGCATCAGTAAGGGAAGGGATTTTCACAGAGGCTCTGACAATAGTCAGTGAAGGAGAAGACAGTCTAGCGGGTATCTCGGCGGGAAGGGGAGACTTGTTTGAAATGTAGGGAACTCCAGAATGATTACTCTCGAGAGAGTCAACTTTTTCGAAAAGTCCCACTTGCCTCCAGGTAACCTCATTAGATGGGTGCATGAGGTTATTTAAATTTCTATCCATTTCAGATAAAGAGTTGGTATCCATCCAAGCCCACTAGCATCCACAACAACGACACTGACGCATAGCTCAGAGCCAAGAAAAAAAAACAGGAAAGGAAGGTGGCTTCAGGGTCAACCACAGATCCCTAAGTGCCAGAAAACCTGGACAAGAAGACAAACTCAAGACACAAGGTGACAGGTAAGGCACAGAGAGAGATAAAGGGACACTAAGAAGCAGGAAAACAACACTAAAAACAAGTACAGAGCAGAATTGGGAGCAAAACAACAAGGATCACAGGCTAAAACTCTAAAGCTAGTCTAAGTTGAGAGAAAAGAGTCTAGTTCCATAATGAATCTCGCAATAATAAGCTTCTGGTTCCCAGAAAAATGCTACAGGTGGTTCCTTGAAAAAATGCTCCTAGTTCACCTCCATTTTCACTCCTCACATTGGCTTACAGTCGAAATTTCTCCATACAAGCTCAGTGTGTAACCAACATTTATCAATTGACATTTATCCTTGATAGATAGGCGAGTGAAATACTTTCCAACTGTATCACTTGATATAAAGGAAAATGAATTAAAAACCCACCTTGCTTTTAAATATGTTATAGAAGGAAGTTTCCCACTCTTCATAACATTTATAAATGTCCATAAATGTCAATGCAGAATGAGAAAAATATGTCAAATCCAACTTTCACCTTTTATTTAAAAAATAAACCACTTACTAAAGTACTTTTTACTACTATTGAACATTATGGCATCCAAAGACGTGAAGCTATCATACGTTTTTATATATGCCATAGGTTTTTTTTCCAAGGAAAAATTACTCAAATTTATATATAGTATAAATTCATTTACAGTATGACAGTAGCAAGCTATGGAACGCATTCCATGAGCCGAGCATAATCTGAAAGAGGAAAATACAAATATAATTGCCTGGAACAAATGTAGATACAGCGGTCCATCGATTGACCTTACACAAAAATTATTAAACTTAATCCCTGGTGCGCCAGTAGCTCCAATCGCCATCGACCGAGGCTGTCTCAACAGCAGTCAGTTACACAGGCCATTCCAATTTCAGTATGCATTCGGCCTCCACAGGAAAACCATATAAAACAGTTCCATGAAATAATGGGCAGGTTACATAATCAAAAGATACAAATGTTGGTCGTAGAGCTTTCAGTGCCACTATCACAGTGGGAAATGGAGAGTCTACCGTCCACGCCTTTTAGTGCTTTTTTTGATAGTGCATCTGCTTCGCGGTTGAAGGATCTGGGTAAGTGATGGAAACTGATGTTAGAAAAATACTTAGATAGCTCCAACGTTTTATGTTTCCAACCTTCTATATGAACGGAGTGAAGATTGGATTTTTGGTTAATCCAGTCGATAACAACGCGCAAGTCACCCAGGACTATAATGTTTTTAATAGACCAAGAGGAGGCTAGAAAAAGTTTGGTCCAGAGCCCCAAGAGCTCTGATTTTGTGTTTGAGCCCACACCACAACTAAAAAACCATTTAGTGGTCCTTAAGTGATGTGATCTGAATATACCTCCCGCACCACAACGACCAGAGACCTGCGCAGCACCATCAAAACAGGCAAAAGTGTATCCATCTGGCAGATTAAATACAAGATCTTTGTGAAGTTGTGGAATGTCTCTTTGTTGTTTCCAATGAAAGGAGGTTAGAACACTGTACACAACATGCCGCAGGGAAGGAGACTGTTCCTCAAAGGTCACCCTGTTGCGCGCTAGCCATAATTGCCAGCAGACGTGGGCGGCCAGGCAATAAGGAGGGGATTTTAAGGAGGTCCACAGTTGGAAACAATCAGAGAGGGTGTCACTTCTCCAGGTAAAGGGAAGTGAGAAAAGTTTAAGGAGATAAGTCCAGACCTCCCTTGCAAAATTACAGTGAATAAAAAGGTGATGTGCGTCTTCATGAGCCCGACGACAGAGAAGGCAAATGTTTAGCCCTTCCCAACCACGCCGACAGAGATTATCCCACGTAAGAATCTTTTCCTTCCCCGCGAGCCAGAGAAAAAGTTTAATCTTGAGCGGGATTGTCCAGTGCCAAATCTGGGAGAACGAGGAGGAGTCAACTCCTTGAGAGCATTGATTGAGGAGAGCCGTGTACAAGTTTTTTACAGTGAGAGTACCCGTGGCATCCCCTCCCGCCCACAGCAGAGTGTCCGGGTCGTCAGTTAAGGAGATACCTGCGCTTCTAAGAGCAAGGGTGAAACAAATCCATTCGGCCTCCCATAGAGCACTAATTGATAGGTCCCGACAACACAACCAGTAATCCGGCAGAGTATGGTCACTGGTCGGAATACGAGCCTGTGCAAGAGTCGAAAGGTTCAAGGAGATGAGATAAAGACAAAAAGTAGGAGAGAGGAGTGTTCTGTTCTCCAGCCCGAGAATTAAATCCTTTCCCAAAAGAATCTCCTTGCCAGAGCCAGGCTTCCAACGAAGCCAGTGGAGGATCACAGGCGAAGCAGTGACTAGGCCTTTCTAGAAGGGGGAAGACCTCTTAAGCTGTAGAGTAGGCTTTCGGATCCAAACACAAAAAGGCAGGGAGCTCATGTACTTTTCTACAATGATTCGGTGCCATATACTCTCCTGGGTAGCTGCTCTCCAAAATGAGCTAGCTAGAAGGGCAGTGTTGAAAATGGTGAGGTTCTTTAGACCCCAGCCCACCACTCTTCAGGGTTTGGAGAGTGTCTCCCAATCGCAGAGGTGGAATCGGTGCCTACAGGCCTGTCCATTCCACAAAAATTTGAAGGCGAGTCTGCGGAGAATGAGGATGACTTTTTTAGGAATCCGCTCCAGGTTCATCCAGAAAATGGCGAGGCTTTCCAGCACTGTTTTGATCAGGATGAATCTGCCACCCATGGACAGCCACTTATTGCACCAAAAATCAATTTTATTTTCAAAATTTGCAACTAACCAGCGCCAATCCTCCGGAAGGGAAGCTTCCATTTTCAGCTGGTACCCAAGGTATCTGAAACCCTCCTTCAGGTCAAGAAAGGAGTAGGGAAGGTGATCCTTAAAACGGTGAAGTTCAGGAATCGAGAGTCCCCAGTGGTGAGCTGAGGACTTGGAGAGGTTGATGGAAAGACTCGAAACCAAGCAGAAGAGGTGTATAATATCCTGGATAACTAGCCATTCTGCAAAATCATCTTTTGTCAAGATGAGAACATCGTCTAAAAACATAAGGAGAAAGATATGAATAAACTTATAAACCTTAATGCCAGAAATAAGGTGAGCTGTGTAGATTTGAGTGAGGAGGAGGCTAGGGCCCTCCATAATCAGAATAAAGAGATAAGGGGAGAGTGGACATCCCTGTCGGAGGCCCCTCTCACTTTTGAAAAAGGAAGTAGCCTCGCCATTGATCAATACAGCAAAATTTGCGCTGGAAACACAAGCCAAGATCCAACTTGTACATCTGTCTCCGAAACCGATAGCGTGAAGAATAAGTCTCAAGAACTCCCAATCTATGCAGTCAAATGCTTTCTTAAGATCAAGTTTCAAGATCAGTGCTTTTTGGTTTTTTTGCTTGATGCTGTGGATGCATTCATGAGCTGCTCCAATAGCATCTTGTATTCTTCTGCCCTCCAAGAAACCAAGTTGTCCCTCCGAGAGGCCCTTCCCTAGAAAGGGTTTAATGCGATTTGAGATGACTTTTGCAATGACCTTATAGATAAGGTTACACAGGGCAATCGATCGGAAGTCATTAAAAGAGATCGGGTGCTTTTCTTTCAGAATTAGGACCAAGAAAGTAGAGTTTAGGCCACCAACAATCTTACCCTTGAGACGAGAGTCCTCAACCATCCGAAGAAGATCCACACCAACGAGGTCAAAAAAGAAAAGGAAAAATTATGTGGTCCAGCCATCCGGTCCTGGACTCCGCTCTTTTTTAAAAAGTGACAGTATATCCTTGATTTCAGTGAGAGTGACAGGCTTGAAAAGATCTCTGGCTTCCTCATCAGTGACCAAACGAGGAAACAGACTAGCTGTAGTAACCTTCTCCCGGAGGTTAAGGTTGTTTGTATCGTTGTACAAAGAAGAAAAATGAGAGACTGCCTCAACCAAAATTTCTTTCTGCCCACGAATTAAACCAGCATCTGCACTTTCAATAGACCAGAGGGATTTTTTATTTCTATTAAAACTGGCGACCTTTTGGAAGAATATGGAGTTTGTATCACCACACGTGAGCCATGTTGCGCGGCTACGCAGTCTCTAGCTGAATTCCTCCTCACGAAGTAAGGACGCTCTGAGTGATTCAAGCTGTCGAAGGTTGGCAGTCTCACTTTTAGACAAGGCCGAGAGAGTTGAATTGAAAAGGAGTGAAGTGATCTGCGTCTCCAGCAGCTGTAGGCGGGCCCCCTCCGCTTGTTTCTTTTCCTTATACCACTCTATCGTTCTAGACTTGAGGAATTTTAATTTCCAAACCAGGCGGATCTGTGGGTTATCCTCAGCAAGAAATCGGTGGTCATTCCAAACTGAGAGGACAAGATCCGAGTAACTGCAGTGGCTAACCAAAGATGATTGAATTTGAAGGGAGTTGGTTGGTGAACAAAAGACAACAACTGGAGAAGAACAGGGGCGTGATCGGAAAAAAAAAGGAAAAGCCACCCACGAAGACGGTGCAACAGAAGTAGACAGGAGGCTATCGGCCATAAGGAAGCGATCCAAGCGTCTTGCAATAGCATCAGGACCAGCACGTCCGTTACGCCAGGTGGGAGATAGTCGGATCGGCTGTACATCTATGAGATTATTTGTATCAAATATCTCTTTGAAGGAAGCTTCAACGGGTCCTGACAAAAAAGATCCTCCCCAATTTTCTTGAGCCGAGAGTGTAATGTTAAGGTCACCTCCCAGAATGAGATTGGGAATCGAGAGAAGACCACTCTTTGATAGGTGTGTCCAGAACAACAATTTGTCTGAGCAAGGACCATAGACATTAAGGAAAGCCAACTCCTGATTTGATGCTAGTGCGCGGCCAATAAGCAGAATACCTCCCCTGGTTAGGTAAGGGCAAAGCTCAAATAAGTCTGGATTCCATGCCATTAGCAATCCACCGGAGTTGCCAAGAGAGTTAACAGCCGCAGAAACCCAAGTAGTTCGAAATTGATGCAGGAAATCTCTCGCTTTATGCTCCACCGTAAGGGTCTCTTGAAGAAAAATAACGCCAGGCTTTGTGGAATCCAGTAGTCGTCGGAAGGAAGCCGTCTTGAGGGGGCCTCCAATCCCCCAGATATTGAGAGAGAGCACAATCATTACTTTGATCGTGCCAAGGCCTTCATTTCTCTAAGGGCCTTTCCGTCCTGTGAGGGGATGACAACAAGATCTAGTGTGGAGTTCAATTTCTCCTTCTTCTTCCTGGTACTACGCGTCTGGAGAGGTGATAGCTCCACGCCAATGCCTCTTGACCAAGCATATGTCTTCTGCGCAGATTCAGTGGGTCGAGAAGAGGATGAACCCTCCCCACTAACAGAGTTGATGAGCTCTTTCCCCTGGTAAACTGGGAGATGAGTGAAATTATCAGGAGGGTCAGTAGGGAACGAGGAGTTTAGTGCCTCCAGTAACTTCGAGCCTTCATCAGCAGGCTGACTATAGCTAGGAAGCATCGACGAGGTAGTCTCTGGTTCAGCATGGGGGGAGGGAGGATGGAGTAGCACGTCCAGGGGAGAGGAGAGAGGGGAGGGTGTATGTTGCAGCGGTGAGGGAGAAACAGAGGGCACTTCTGTCGGAGGAGGGTCGGGAGAGTTTGTGCTACCAGCTCCCAGGTTAGGGTTAATTGCAGAGTGGGAGGAGGAGAGCCAAGGGAAGCCCCTAGTAAGTTCCTTTTCAGCAATCGAGAGGGACTTAAACAGAGATGGACAAAGCAGGTTCAGCTTGGTCAGTGAGGGGTCTGTCAGTCCTGGAGGTGGAGGAGAGAGCGGTTGTGTGGGCAAGTCCAGAAAAGCAAGGGAGGGATCCGATTCCATGTAAGCAGGAGGGTTTAGGTGTAGATATGAATCCTCAGAGGGGACAAAAGGTAGCTTACCAGGACAGGAGCACCTAAGGTGGCTAGTTTCCCAGCAGAGATTGCAGCGAAATGGGAGTTCGAGATAATCAAGCTTTTGTAGGTGTATTCGGCCTCTCCACTCGATCTCCAAAGATTTCGGCAGTCCAGATGTGATATCAATCTCAACCAAGACTCTTCCCATATTCCTCGAGCGTCCTGTGTGCGGAAGAGAGTCTAGAGTGATAAGCCTACCCAGGGAGTTTGCTATAGCAGTCAGCGCTCCGTCGTTCCAGAGAGAAAGCGGAAGGCTAGGGAGAAGCACCCAGAGGTGTCTGAGTTGGAAGAACTCAGTGTCTGGGTTAAATGTGAGCCTCCAGCGCTTGAGCATGAGGCTACTGCCTCCTTCAACCCATGAGGAAGAGAGGAGGAGGGTAGCATCCTTAGGGGAGTTGCAGTGGAAACTCAACCAACCATTTTTAAGATAGAGGATCTCTGGCATATATCCCAGAAGGGGAAACCACTTTAGTTTAGTCCAGTCCTCCAGAGATATTTTGCTGGAACGTTTATAAGAGAAACGGCCCACCAGAGTGCAAGTCAACATGTTGCAGAGTTCTTCAAAATCGACCCCGTCACCAAGCACCAGCCTCTTTGATCTTCTTATCGATTTCCACGCCTTTCGCCCTTTTGTAGCCCAGCTGGGTGAGGTGGTAGCTAAGTGTGCTTCCTGAGAGGTAGTATGGACGACATAGGGTTGTAGTGGAGAGGAAAGAACAGGATGTGATCGAAAGGAGTCAGGAGGTTTGGAAATCGGCTCAAAGGAGTCGGTCTGTGTAGTCTGTGCTAGTTTGAACGTAGTTTTGGCGGGATCGATGGAGAAGTTTGAAATGGAGGATTT
>SNQJ01S0088458.1:0-26478 GCA_010110895.2 Picea sitchensis
TGTTCGATGTCAAAAACAATCATCACACATAGGGATTCGTGCAGTACCTTGGTTTCCATTTGAGCCCATTGGTCGATTCCTTGTCTTTGTCAATAGTCTTCATAATTGGCTACTATTCAAAGAGTATATGTTGTGTGTTATTCCATTTGGTGCATGCTAGAGTCGTACCTTAGTGTGGTCCTTACAATCTTTTTCATCCGAGTCCTTCCAAATATTTGACCTTCTGCTACTCCTCATGTTGGATGATGGGGGATGCTTTAATGTCCTCCTTCCAGTGGATCTCTTCCTAGAATATATTGCTCTGGGGAAAGGATCCAGAGTCATTTTAGTACCTTGGGGATTATAGTCATCAGTGGAAGGTTCCATCGATATTGACAATGGGAATACATCATTGTTCCTTGATCAATAGATTCTATCAGGTGTTCAACATTATCTCATTTATTCACACTCGTTAGACTGTACTAGGTACCTTGAAGCCCATTATCATCATCAATGGATTGTCTCATGTTTTTTAACAATATACATCAATAACTAGTAATCAAACGACATCTCATTTTGTTCGACTTCAACACATTTATTCACGTAATGTAGATTATTACCACGACAGATCATTTTCAAGACTTCAGGTGAAGTACGATCATCACATATTTTGTGCTCCTATTCGGCCTATATTGATCATACCACCCCCACAGACATTGATACTTGCAGAGGATAATTTTTTTCACTTATTTGGCTTAAGATATCCTCTGATTAGATTTTGCGACATAGCTCCACTGTGTATCAATTTGTGGATATGATCTACATTTGCATGGATCCACTATGTATTTAAAATGGCCATGATTTCTATTTCGATATCTATCACATGGATCCACTGTGTATAGCTCTTGTGGCCATGGAAATCAGTTCTTCTTTCATTACTCATGGATCCACGATGTAATTTATTTGGTCGCCATGCTTACATCACTCCTAAGCATGGGTATGCCCGACTTGGGATGATAATACTCTTACTTGATTTATGCTGACAATTTCTGTTCTTGGATCAGTTGTTCGGGAACTTTCATTGGACTTAATTCAACGCATCCTCACCTCTCAAATTTATAATGTATTTTTTACATCAATTTATATTCTAACCTCATACATTAGGGGGCATTTGTTATACCGAAATTTCCACACCAAATTTTCATTTGTGAGATGGCCTAGTCCATTTCCTAGCTTGAAAACATAAATCCCACTCTTCTCCATCGGTTTCATCTAAAAAAAACACTTTTTTTTCCATATGATATTAATCTATTTGTAAATCGCATATATACGTTATTTTCCAGTGTACAAACTGTGTATGCCCTCAATTTTATGAAAAAAATAAAAATATCCCACATTTTCAGGTGGTGTTTTCGGTTGGGCTCGTTCCCAAACTTCCCTTGTTCTATACAAAATGGAATACAACCACCCCAACCAATTTAGGATGGTATATAAGAGCCTATTGAGGGCATGGATGGGGGGGATAAACTAGGTGCAAGATTATGTTGACGAATTTGCAAGCTTCCCTATTTCCTTGAGCCTCAGAGTAGCATCCCCCTAATCTGGAAACTTGTTTTCCAACATTCCTTCCTCTCTTATATATGAATGTAGGGTGTGTTCCTATCCATTTTAAGTCATTCGAGGAAGAGGCATTTTGTTGAGTTGATGCTTGAAGGTACAATGGAGGAACTTGGGGGGTTGGATTCAAGGAGTGTCGGTGGTTAGAGTCAGGTTGTAACTACCTACTTATACTATTTTCAATAAAAGAGTTCTCTTTCCCTCCATATATGTGTAATATTTTTTAATCTATTTATATATGTTGACTTTCTTTATATATTTGGAATTTGCACACTATATGTGTAACTTGATTTCATAACTATCATTTTGCAATATAGACTTGATCTCCTTTTGCAGGTTGGTACATGCGAATATCAGGAGCGCATCAAAGGTCAAGAGTGAGGAACGACACCAAACGTTAGGATACAAGGTGTGACCTCTTTTGTTCTCTCTCCCAAAGTAGTTATTTTATTTTTATTTTGTGAGGGTAAGTTTTGTATTTTAGATACGGTCTATCTCTAGTGTGACATGACCCAAGGTCACAAGGTAAAAATCCCATAACACCCAAACACCTTTTCCTTGTGTATGTGAAGTATTTTTTAATAATACTTTTTTCCACCAATCATATTTCCCTATAACCATTCACCAAAGAATCTTTTCTCCCATTGCTAAATTCATCAAAATTGGATCCTTGATACCAAGTCCACCATGAGCCTTGGGTTCTCTAATTATAGACCAATTGAATAGATGAAACCTCTCCCTTTTTATTTTTCCTCCTTTCCATAAAAACCATATGATCTCTTGCACTATCTACTATTTAATACCAACATGGGCTAAAAGGGTAGAATATTGAAATACTAGCAGAGTTGATAACACAAATTTAATGAGTACCATGGACCTTGCAGGGTATTCTGTTTATTATTGATGTATTATTCATTATATCAATCCCTTTTTGTGGATTGATCATGTCGGGCATTGTAAATGACCAAATCCCCTTTTGTGGATTGGTCAAACTCTATTTGTAATATGCAAAGTGAGAAGTGACCCCCCAGAATAAATTAAGGTGGTTTTAACCACCCAGAAAGAGAAGTTGGACCTGCCAGTGAAAAGACACTTCCTTTCAACACCTTCCAAATTGTATAAATAAAGGAGGCCAACACCTCATTTTCTCACTCACTCATTCGATCATCCAGAGTGAAAGATTGGAGCTACAGTTGGAGAAGAAGGAAGAGAGAGAGGCGAATTACTTGGGAGAGGACTTTATGTAGTCTTTGGTTTATTCTCTTGGCATTGTATTGGCTATCTATATTAAGGAAGTTTTTGTTGGGTTTTCTCCCCCATGAGGGTTTCCTAGGATAAATGATGTGTCTCTTGTGATTGTGTTTCTCTCGGTGATCCTATCTATGCTATGGTTATCTTGTAAATTGAAAAGAAACCTAATAATAGATTAAACTCTAACATGGTATCATAGCTAAGCTAAAGAGAGCATCTTTCACAAGAAAAGGATTAACGTCACTGTTGACGTACAAGAAAATTAGGGTTTTTCATTGAAGAGGAATTTCAGCCTAAAAGCCATCAAGAAAAGTGTGCCCTAGCCCAAGGAACTCTTTGACACCTTCAGTGCACCTTTTCAGTGGATATATCTCTCGAAAAGTGAAACCCTAGTTTTCACTAGTACCAAAAGTACCAGGAAACCAGAAGTACCAGAAAACCAGAAGTACCAAAAAACCAAAAGCACCAGTCCATAAATCCGATGGTCAAGTTTGAAGGGGAAAAATTTGAATTTTCTAAAATATGACCACACCAGGCTACTCACCTCAGCCAAGCACACCTCCTGGTAAGTTCGAAATTCAATTCTGAGCATTTTCAGTTTTTGGTCAATTTCCCAGCTCCAGGTAAAAGATGTCTGCAAGCACTAAGCTTGTTGACAAGATAGAAGGTATGGAAAAATTTTGTGCAGTATAGGATTGGAATCATTCTTGAAGAGAATGACCTAGAAATATTCATTAAAGAAGATGTACCAGAACCCGTCGATGTTGCAGCTAAAGAAAAACACCAAAAGGACACAATTAGGGCCAAAAGAATCATTGCAGATTCTATCAAAGATCACTTGATTCCTCAAGTGTCTTCAAAGAAGACTCCAAAATAAATGTTTGATTCCCTAACCATATTATATGAAGGAAATAACATAAATTAGAAGATGAATCTAGGAACTCTACTCAAGAATATAAGGATGCAGAAAGGAGAAACAATCTAAGAATATTTATCTAGAATATCACAATTCAAAGAACATCTAGAAGCAATTGGAGATACTATAGATGATGACAAACTCATAATTACAACCCTTAATGTTCTCACAAGACCTTGGGATGCATTCATCCAAACTATTTGTGCCAGAAAGGAGAAACTACAATTTGACAGTCTTTGGGAAGAATGTATTCAAGAAGAATCAAGAGTAGCTAACTGAGAAGCTTTGCCATCAAGAGATGAAGATCAAGCCCTAGCTACTCACACTAAAGGAGGAAGAAAGAAGTCTTACTTCCATAAAGAAACTTATAAGGATTCTCACCCCCAAAACAAATTCATTCATAAAGAATCTCAACCAAGGAGATTCTAGAAGTTTCAGAAAGGACAAAGAAGAGAAAAAGATTTCTCATCCTACCAATGTTACCATTGTGACAAGATGGGACATATTGTGAAACATTTTCTAGCTAGATGAGAAGAATACAAGAAGAAAAACAAGAGGTATCATGCCCATGCAGTTGAAGATGAAGAGCCACCCAAAAAGATGATAAAAGAACGAATTGAAGACTATGTCCTAATCTCTGCCCTCTCAGGATCAGTATCATCTAGTGAGGAAATTTGTCTCATTGATAGTGGTGCTTCCAAGCACATGACAGATCAAAGATACATTCTCTCTTTCCTTTCAGAAAATAATTTTTCTCATAAAGTTACACTTGGAGATGATTATCAATACCCTATCAAGGGATTAGTAGAATCAAATTACAAGCTTAATTCAGGGAACCTAATGAAGATGAAGGATGTACTATATATACCAGGTTTGACGAAGAAATTACTCTCCATTTCAGCTTTAGAAAATAAAGGCTTCAGAGTTTCCTTCATAGATGGAGAATTTCTTTTGTGGACCAAAGGAAAAACCATGGAAGAAGCAATTGTTATTGGAAAAGAAGAAGGTGGCTTGTATAAGCTAAAGGGTCACTTAGAAGCAGCCATGATCCACTGCATTGAGAATCCATGTGAACTTTGGCATATAATATTAGCCCACATCAACTACAAATCATTACTTTATGTAAGCAAAGTAGTCACAGGTCTACCAAAACTCAAATTTGACCATGAAGGTGTGTGAAATGGATGTGCACAAGGAAATAACATCAAGAACCATTTTTCGAAGAGAGACAGTAAAGTAGAAGGAGTCCTAGAGCTCATTGACTCAGATGTGTGTGGACCAATGCCATCATCCTCCATCAGTGGGTATGTATACTATGTATCTTTTATTGATGACTATTCTCGTAAAACCTGGGTTTACTTTTTGAAATCAAAAGATAAAGTGTTCAGCAAATTCAAGGAATTCAAAGCATTTATAGAGAATCTTTCTAAAAGAAATATCAAGATACTCAGGTCAAATAATGGAGGAGAATACACCTCAAAATAATTTGTAAACTTTTGCAAAGATGTCGGGATCAAGAGGGATCTCACCACTCCCTACAATCCTCAACAAAATGGTGTAGCATCAACAAAGAACATAACTATAATGGAAGCAGTGAAGACCATGATCCATGATCAAGATCTTCCAATGTGCTTATGGGAAGAAGCAGCAAAAACAACAGTATATGTACAAAATAGATTGTCCCATAGTGCACTTGGGTTCAAGACCCCTGAAGAGATGTTCTCTAGAAAGAAACCAGAAGTAAGCTATCTCAAAAGATTTGGCTGCCCAATATTTGTACATATTCCAAATCTCAAAAAATATTGGGCAACCAATATTTGTACATATTCCAAAAAGAGAAGAGAACTAAGATGGACCCCTTCATGAAAGAAGGAATATTTGTTGATATTGTGAGGTCTCCAAGGCCTTCAGAGTTTATATACCATGTTACCATCATATTGAGATCAAATAGGATGCAACCTTGGATGAAGATGAAACACTCAATAAATCAAGAAGATTCCATCTGAAGAAGTATATGAAGAGGAACCAGGAATTCCCAGGATTACAGAATCCACGAGGGAATTCAGTTTCCCCCCATGAGGAGATTCTAGAATACCATGACATAATAGAATCTCAATAACCCTCCCCAGATGGCCATCTCCCACAAGAGAAAGCCAACTCGGGAAAGGGAACTTATTCAATATGGAGAGAAGTATGGTGTCCCCAAGGAACTATGAGACAAGTGAAGAAACCTAATCCATTATCCATTTACATGGCTTTGATGTGTGATTCCTTAGAGAAGGAGACTACCTTCTCTTGAAGAAGCCATTCAAGAAAAGAATGGGCAGATGCCATGATTAAAAAGAATACCAATCCATCATAAAGCAACTATCTATTGGGAAATAGTTCCTAGACTAAAGAGCAAGGATGTGGTATCTCCAAATGTAATTTTCAAAATAAAACATATTGTTGATGGAAGTATTGAGAACATAAAGCAAGGTTCATTGCTCGCGTGGATTTTCTCAAAGGAAGGCATTGACTATGAAGAGGCATTTTCTCCTATATCCAGATACACCGATAAGAACCACTATATCCCTAAAATTTCAAGATGAAGTGGAAGCTACACTAGATGGGCGAAAAATTTCCTTCTTGAAAGGTGTCATTGAAGAAGAAGTGTATATAGAACAACCTCAAGGATTTGAAGTTGAATACGGGAAGACTCATGTCTGCAAGTTGGCAGTTGGCTCAGATGGATTGGAAGCAAGCACCTAGGAGCTTGGTACATGGAAGGATTGATACCGACGAAGCTTGGATTTGCTGGCAAGCTACAAGATAATCCCCCTGGTGGACAAGTGGATTTCATCTTGGATACTAGACCTCTATAACCAAAATAGAAAGGTGCAAATGTTGAACACAGACATTCCTTCTAATGAAGCTAAACTAGTTGAGGAATAAGAAGAAAGGAATATAAATACCTTTAACAACATTTTCCCTTGCTCGATCCAAGCTGATCTTTGATCTCCAAGTTCTTCACAAAGTCTTGCAATCCAAGGAACAACAACGACAAAACATACTTCCTATTCCTAGCATGATTAACTTCGAAATAGATCTTATCGAAAAGAACAAATTCATGAAACATACATGAATTTGAAGGAAACAGGTCAAGCACATATATATATATTAATCAAACAAAGCAAAGTGCTTTTACAACCATGTAGGTGCAACATCTTCACTAAGCTCTCTTTGTTCAGACTCCTTTCTCAAAAGTTCCATGATCAAAATGGTTGTAACTTCACCGATAAATCTCCCTTTATGAGATCATAAGTTTGATGCCTCTACCGTTCCTCCCTTTCACCTTGAGGAGGCCTCCTTATATAGGGTTTGAGAGGCTCAACCACTTTAGATATATTTGGTATAGCAGGATCATTATCCTTGTGGATCTTCCCTAATATCGACCCTTGACCTCAAATCTAAATCCAACCAACTCCGTAGAGATGAGGGGGATTTTTCCATGATTTTACTCAACAGTCCAAAATTTGTTCAAAAAGGGCTAGCACTCCCTCAGAATGGGGAAAAAAGAATTGGAACGCTCCCCCAAAATATGTCACAAAGAGTTGACACTCCCTAACAGTGTATATGGGAGCGCTCCTCTCCAAAATTGATTTTTGAGTGGTTTTTCCATGGCAAAAGACTCATACTCTTTGTCAATTGATTTCTCTTCTTCCAAACCAGCCTTTGAGGTGTCTTTGCGTTCTTGATAATGCTGTCCTGAGAAACAAAATAGGCACATGACAAGTATGATTTTCTTGACACTTGTGACCAAAATGTGGCACTTGTAATATTGATAATGACAACACTAGGCCATCACCGTAATGAGTAATTTTGATGTAAATGCATTTCCCCCAAAGTGCTAAGTTAGAAGATGAGAACTGATGATTAAAGTACTTTGCAAACTTTTTCAAGCAAGGGTATGACTCAAAGAACCTGGAAGAAGCCGCACACAACCATCAAACAAATATTATGACATGCTTCAAACCTGGCAAAAGTATTACCCGTATGCTTGAGTGATGAAGACTTTGAAGGTATGACCGCCATAAATACAAAGTAAGGATGCATAATTATATTGACAAAAAGCGCAGCCAATCAAGATACAATGTGGATCTATAATTCTATGACTGCCGAAATGATCGTGAGCTTACCTAAGAATACATAGGGGATCTATGAGACGACAAGACATAGCCACAACCAATACAAAGTTGATCTACGATGCGATATGTAAAGCCACCGTTCAAAAAGAATATCCGTCGCAACTCAGTAAAGTACATATAAGAGCGATGACTCAACCCAAGGTCTTCCCGATCCAAAATTAGTACCACTTAACCATGTGAATAGATGCCCTGACGTCTAACATGGCAGAAACCACTTCTGATTAATGGGTCAAATGAGGTAAACCGTTAACAAGCGCAGGAAAATCACCATTGATGTCATCGATTCCCAAGGTACCCTAGTAATCTTCCAAATGAATGCGGAATGGATGAGCTGGAGTTGAACATCCGCGGAATCATCCATTCAGAGGTCAAGGATGTAAACCCAATGTTGGACGCGAGGAAGCATGCCATTGAGGCATACCGGTCCCAAGGTACTAACTAGTTTCTAAGTTCGATTCCCGGATAATGTGTTGAAGTTGAGAGGACCGTGATCACAAAGGAGGGCCTGACTTTATCCCCATCAATGACACATGAACCCACAATGCAGATGTAATTGCGGATCAAAAGAACATGGACCTAATACGTATTGAAACAGAAATTGCGTTGGTTGACTCTGAGGGCAGATACTCCCTGAACACCTCGCGACAACAACGGTAAAACGTGACATGACCAAAACATGATGATGCAAATGGATAACGTGGACTCCCCATCGGGTGAACACTCCAAAGGAGTAAGAAAACCTGTGAGGATTGGTTCACAGTGAGGTTCACTGATTTAAAATGCAAGTAAATAAAAGTGTCATGTTCAAGGGAGACCATAATACTTCCCTTGCATCGTTCTCAAAACTCTTTAGCTTGCTTCCTTCCAATTTTTCCCCCATCCAAATAAACAAATATTTCTTTTTATTTAACGTATCCGAGGAGGTTAACACATGATCGATATAACTCAATTCTCTGTAGTCCCTCTTCCTTTATTTAATGAACTAGAAGAAGTAAGGGTTTCATCCCATATGGACCCTTCAATGTATGATTGTTTAACGATTCCAAAGAAGGTAAATCAGGATTTTTCATGTTTAGAGAGTCCAAAAGGACCTAAAGACTTAATTCGTGGTTGTCCCTTTTCGTGAATTTTAGTCTCTATGAGGTCTAACAAGAGATAAACTACCACCTCGCAGATGCCCTTTTGAACCTTTTAATGAGTGTGAAAGGAAGCAATATCACCTGACAATATTTTCTGGGCTGTTTAGATAGTTTGAAAAGAGCTTAAAAGGAGACTCCGTGGGTTCCTTTTCATGTATCCATGCAAATTCAAAAAATAGATAAAATTTTACTAGGTTACATTCTCACGTATTTTTTAGCGTGATAAAAAACAAAGACTAAGATTGGTATTGTTTTCATTTTTACACAAGCTTTAAACAAAATTAAACAATGCTTGTAAATTCCCAAATGTAATTTCCAAAGGTAGGATACCCATGGATGGTTGGTACCTCCATCTTGAAAAGATAGTGGTTTAATGTTAAGCCCTAATATTGGCTCCACACCTTAATTGGGGCATATTATATTAGTAATTTTATTTATTTATGTCGGCTTTAGGCCATTAGTTGTACTCATACCTCCTAGTCTCCTATATACCAAGGAGACATTTTCATTTTCAGAATCATCCGTACATGAACATTTAAGGGGTAAAGGAGGCTACCTCAAAGAGGCTTACATCTAAAACTATATATTTTTCAAGGCAATAGATTACTTTTCCAGGTTTTTCAGCATTGATATTCTATTCTTAACATATGGTATCGGTGCTCAAGGTCTTGGGGTTTCAACGCTACATTTGAGACACCTTGAATTTCTGCTATAACATTTTTTTCTACAACGCTTCAAAAGGAACAGCTTTGAGGATATTTATTAGACATATCAAGGTATGTTGGGTTCAAAATTCAGCAATGACTCATTTAAGGATGATTACAAAACCCTATCTTGTACAAGATAGGGTTCTCGAACCATCCTGAATCGAGTCATTGGGGAATTTTTTGCTATAAATTTTTTATGTAACGCTTCAGACCTTGGAAATATGGAGGCTATTTACAAAATTATTAAGGTATCTATGGTAAAAAATTTCCACTGGTCATCTCAAATTGTAGATACACCTTTGTGTAATATAGGGTATCCGACTAGTCTTATTGACTAGCCTCAAGAAGGGTTCCTTGTAAATAATCATAAACTTCTTTTCTCAGAGTATCCAAATTGAGGGACTGATTCCATTGGATTTTTCATACTTATTATTTCGTATGAAGGTGCACTTTTATATCGATTATTTTGTAAAGTGGCACGCTTATACAAGTGAGATCTCTTGAAAAGGAAAAATTGGCGTTGTGGGAAGTTAACATAAATTCCACTTGGCACATCCACTCTTGATTAGACCCGTGGCATTGTAGAGACGAAATATCGTGAGAATCACATAAAAGAAAGTTTCATACCCGTGAGGGCCAAAACTTGGGAGATAAAAAAAAAAAAAAAAAAAAAAAAAAAAAAAAAAAAAAAAAAAAAAGGTTCAAAAGTGATACTTGGCCAACATGCCACCCAAAAGGGAACGTCTACACCAAAAAAGCCTCCGTGAAATCCTACTTGGACTCTTTGATGAAGGTGAATAAATGTAGGATATAAAATGATTTTGATGTAAGATAAGATAGTAAATAAAAGGATGAACTACAAGACACGGAGGGTTTAAAAGGAGACCCAAGCATTAGTACTGTGAATGGTGAAGACACCAGTGAAAATGCATCCCATGAAATTCATGATGAGGACACAAGGAAGGGAATCAAGAATGGAGAAACCCAAATTTGGTTTGAATACCAACCATGTTCCTAAGATTGATATGAGGGAAGTTTAAAGGACCCAATCACATGGATACTTCCGGGATGGAGCAAATTTTTTGATCTCCATAATGTGCCACATACACAAAAGGCAATGCACTGTTTCTTTACATTTAGAACCTAATCAATTTGTATGGTATCGGCTTTGTTCTCACAAATCAATTATCACTTTGACAATTTTCACGTAAGAAATGATAGCACACTCATGAGGATACAAGGAGCAATACCTTCTTTAGCCAATTGATAAATCTCAAGCAAAAGGGTTCCGCCATCGAGCACATTGAGAACTTCCAAAGATTTTAATATAAAGTCTGTAAACTGATATTCCATATGAGCATCTGATTGATGTATTTATAGGAACTCTTTAAAAGATAACATTCAACATGCTGTTCTCCTTGGGAACCTAAATCATTGGAGAATGCATTTAAGGTGGCAAGAAATGTTGAAAGTAAAAAATATGGCTATAGCCACTAGAAGGACCAATCCTAAAAACTATAGAGAGAATGCTATTCTTCTTCTAAAACACCTTTAACCTGCTACAGTTGACACCTCAACAAATGAAGGAAATAAAAGCAAAAGGTTTATGCTTTAATTGTGATGCCAAGTACAAGAAGGGACATATGTGGTGAGAAGAAATTATTTGCCATAGATGTAAAGAGGAAGTTATTAAAGAATGTCAAGAACCATCTCAAATGAAAACGTAGAAGCAATTCTCTGTCTCCTAGTGAGCTAATTCACGAGAGCATCGTTGTAATGCATTGGTTGGAATTAGTAATCTCAAACCCTCAAGATCAAGGATACATCAAAAGAAAAAGGTAATAGTCCCACTTGATTCCGGCAAGATCATAATTTCATTCACTAAAAAATTAGCCAAAGATCTCAATTGCTTTGTATATCCGTGCCGTAGTTTCAAGTAATGATTGCGGCATGGAGGAACTAATTCAGAAAATGCAATAAGATCAACTTACTATGGGGAATATGTAATGGATAGTCCAATGATTGCTATACCCATGGGTGGTGATAAAATGGAATCCAATGGTTACAATGATTAGAACAATGGTTTTAATTTTCAAGAACTTTCATGAAATTTTCATTGGAAGGAAAAGAAATTGAGTTAAGAGGTATCATTGTGGAAACTCGGCAAGGTGATAACCTCTAACGGCATGAAAAAATTATTGAAAAAGGGGCATTACAAGCATTGCACAACTATTGTTATTGGATAAACTGTAGTGCGGACACAAACTGATCTCCCCTAGATCCACCTAGATCTAGGTTGCCAAGACAGAACATGACTCTTTCCTAGATTCTAAATCCATTGAATTAAATAGAGGCAAGAACAAAGAACATACCTATTCGCCTTTGTCTTTGTTAGTTCTACTACTCCAAAGGTTTCCTCAGACAACAAGACCCAAACAATAAAAAACCAACCAAGTGAAGAAAGCACACCCATTCAACAATCAATCTATGTATATGGGATCAAGTGAGATATACAATAAAGTGGAAATACCTTTATGGGAAATGGACACATCAGATATTTAATGGAAAGTAAAGATTACAACCTCGAGCCTTGATGCTGCAAACTTCCATTCGATGGCCCTTGACTCTCACAATAATTCTTGCTCACTTGCATGAATAAGATCAAAAACCCTTATGATATCCTTGCTTGAGCGCCCTCCTATCGCTATAGCATCAAATTCTTCACACAATTCTTCACCAACTCTCCAATGAATCTCTTGCTTAACCTTTCTTCTTTGCTTTCTCTTTGGTTAACCTTTTCCATGAGAATCTCAATATATAGGAGAGAAATGAAATTGAAGCATTTGATAAGAATGATCCCAAAATATCGTGGAATCCAGCATCAGGATAACCATTCGAAGCCATCTCATCCCTTCTAGAAGATTCCTCTAGAAGCATCGAATTCATCTTTTTCCATGCTTAAAGAAGAGTTCAGACTTAGTACCAACACAAAGGCTAATTTCTCGTGACTTTGTTATACCGGCGAATCATGCATTCTCGCGCAATATACTAGTGGCTCCGTGGAACAAATCTCTAAAAAAATGTGATTGAAAGAGAGATGAAGGTAACTTTCTCATGAAAGTTCTAATGAAGAGCCCGATTACACCATCATCAATACATCATCATGACGACCAAAACATGGGTAAATAACTATGCTCACTAGATGTTCAAACATTACATCTATTCCTCAAGATCTCCAAAGGATCATTGATAAGCATTCCAAAGCATTTGAAGATATTCCCAAAGGTCTTCCACCCACTTGAAATCATGATCAATAAATTCACCTAATTCCTAAGAGAGTTCCTCCTAACATCAAAAGCCACAGATACCTGCGTCGGGTTGAAGAAATGTTAGAGGTCAACATAATTCAACCTAGCTACAAAGTTCTTATTTTGCACCAATGGTAATGGTATCAAGAAAGATAACTCATGGCATGTGTGTGTCCGTGACATAGAGAGCTCAACAAGATCACTCATTAAAGATAAGCTCTTCTCCCATCATTGATGAATTGTTAGATGAACTACATGGAGAAATCTATTTCAAAAAATTGATCTCCATTCAGTAGAATAAGATCGTAATGAAGGAAGAAGATATCCCAAAACAACATTCCAACTCATGAAGGCTGGCCATGAATTTTGGTCATGCCTTTGGCCCTACAAAATGCACCTTCCACATTCTATATTGATGTAGAATTCCATTTTCTGCCTCTTGAAAAATTTGTGTTAGTATTTTTATGATATACTCAATCTATAGCAAGTGTTGGGAGGATCATGTGTGACATGTTGACAAGGTGCTACAACTACTAAAGGAGCAACAACTATATGCCAAACCATCCAAATGCTCTTTGGAGTAAAGGAGGTAGAGTATTTGGGTCATATTGTATCCATGAAGGTGTCAAGGCATACCCTAACAGAGATTATTAAGGCCATGATGGACCTGGTTGATTCCCAAAACATTGAAGAATCTTAGAGGATTTTGGCTCTGACAAAAGTTACCACCGCAAGTTTGTTCAAAACTATGGAAGAATAGCACCTTAATGGCACTAACTAAGAAGGATGCATTTTCGACTCCAAGAGGAAACTAAATCTTTGAACAACTTAAAGAGGTGATGTGTAAAGCTCCCCGTCTTAACCACCTGCAGAATTTCACAAAACCTTCCTTAGTTGTGGAATGTGATGCCTTCAGAAATGGAATTGGTGTTGTCCCATGCAAGAAGGAAGGCCCCGGCTTTTGAAAAAGCTCTAATTCACTCAAGGGAAAGCACCTACACAAACCCATTTATGAAGAAATGATGAAATACTACACATGCATTGAAGAAATGGTGTCCTTACCTAATAGGTAGGCACTCTGTCAAAAAGATCAAGGATATCTTAAAATATTTCTTGGAACAAAGACTATCTTTAGAAGAACAACAAAATGGGTAACTAAGATATTGGGTTATGATTTTGAAACTCTATGTGTTGGGAAGCAAAATGTTGTGGTAGATCCACCTTAAGAAAGGATGAAGATGTTGAGGCCTTTCTCTCAGGCACTTGGATCATCCAACCTAATTGGATAACATAAGCTAAGGGATGAATGGAAGAATGATGAAAAAGTGTGGACTCTCATTCAAAGATTGTGGTGCATGATTCCAGGACATCAAATACATTTACATGGAAAAATGGATTCACTATGGTACAGATCATTTATATTTCTATGTAAGAACTCCCAACCCAAAACAAAAGGTACTATTGTAATTGCACACGTCTCCAATAGGAGGGCATTTGGGAATTTTGAAAACCCACCATAGAGTCAAGAAGGATTTTTGGGATGCCTTGAACCTATGTTCAAAGGTCAGGCGTAATGCTTGGTTTGCTAACAAAATAAGGTGGAAACAATTAAGACCCCAGCCTTTACAACCATTATTCATCCCAAGTCAACACTAGGATGAGGTGGCTCCATGGATTTACTCATAGGGTTACCAAAGTCTAAAGGAAAGAGTGTAATCATGGTGATTGCTGATAGATCCACTGGCACGCATACTTTTGTGCACCTCTCATCCCTTCAAAGTTAGTACAGCTTCCACCACATTCATGGAGACAATTCAAAGCTACATGGTAGCCTAAAGATTATTGTAAGTGACAAAGATCCCATCTTCACTAGACACTTTTGAACATAATTTTTTTCATTTGGGTACTCAATTGGCCTATAGCTCATCCTATCATCATCCCTAACTGGACGGATGTGCAAACCGAGATAGTGAACAAATGTCCTGAAGGCTACCTTCGCTTTGACCGATAAACAAACACAATGGTTCAAATGGTTACCCTTTGGTAGAATGGTATGTCACTTCCTTTCATACTGTAAACAAAATGACACCATTTATGGCACTTTATGGATACTCACCCTCCTTCCATCATTTCTCTAAAAGAAAAATATAAGGTTCAAGCAAAGGAAGATCACATCAAGAATCAACAAGTTCAAGTTCTCCAAATCTTAAAAGGACAACCCACTACCGTAATCGCATGAAAACAACAAGTAGATCAACATCGAGTGGAAAGAAGCTTCAGCTAGGATTGGGTGTTTTTAAGACTAAAACCATACAAACAGATGTCCCTCAAGCAAGCCAAGAAGGATAGCCAAATTATCACCAAAGTACTATGGTCTCTATAAGGCGTTTTCAAAAAAACATTGGTACTATGGCATACTAAATCTGAGTCACCGTGATCTTCATGAGTACACCCACTTTCCCATGTTTCATGCTTAAAAGAATGTTATAGGCGACACGATCCCAGCTCAAACTATACCGCTAGGAACTTGATGAGGAAGGAAAAATCATTGAGCCCGGGCTTTCATCACCGGGACACAAGAATTCATAATGAGGAATAGATCCATTTCGTGAGTATCTCATTAAATGGAGGAAACCACCGGTCGTGAAGATTCCACTTGAAGATGAGTCTTTTATACTTAAGCATCCAGTTAATCAAGCTGCTGCGCATAACATTTGTCTCAAGGGAGGGGCATGTTAAGCCCCATTATTGATCATTACCCCTTAATTGGGGCATTATATTAGTAATGTTATTTTATTTATGTCATTTCTTTAGGCCATTAGTTGTACTGGTACCTCCTAGTCCCCATATATACCAAGGAGACATTTTCATTTTGGAATCATCCTGTATTTGAACATTTAACTGGGGTAAAAAGAGGTTGCCCCAAGAGGCTTTATGATTTGAAATTATCTCTTTTTCAAGGCATTGAGTACTTTTTCTGAGCTTTTTCTATGCTATATTGATATTTGGTTCTTAACACTTAACTCCAGAATGATAATCAAAGGTTGGAGAAATGCCCCCCAAGCTTCAATTCATTCATCAACTTTGAGGTTGTCACCAATTTCTCTACTAGATGGAGAAAAAGGATTCAAGTTAATGAAATGAAGGTTCAAATACGAGACCTAATGAAAGACTCGACTTGGTATCTACAAGATCTAGTGAAAGACTCGACCTAATGGGAGAGGTGACTGTTTCATTTTTTAACAAGCTTGTCATAGGAAAATAGCTATGCTCAAGGCTCCGGGTTCAGTCTCGAGATTTCTATTTCATTTTTTAACGAGCTTGTTACAGAGAGGAAAATTATGCTCGTAGCCTCTATTTCATTTTTTAATGAGCTTGCCACAGAGAGGAAAACTGTGCTCGTGACTTTTGTTTCATTTTTTAACGAGCTTGCCACAAAGAAGAGAAACTATGTTTGTGGACTCATCTTTATCATGGCTTCCAAGAGGATAACTCTCTGGAAGGACACCATGTCAAGGGACAAAAATCGGTCATGGCTTCCAAGAGATCTTCACTTGATGGAAGAAGAATGCTCTGGAAGGAACACATGTCGAGGGTCTCGTCAGGGGTAAGGATATCAGGGTCCAATAGCCCTACCGAAGAGATCACTAAGTAAACTATTGAATCTAAGTCATATTCATCGGTAGCTGAAGGCATGGGAGATAACGCCACATAATTAACCTTTAGCATGGGTGATACCGACTGCATATAAGAACCGTTCAGGGAGGTCATTGTGTTGATGGGAAAGTCAGGGCCAACGAACGAAATTTGATCAATAGTCACCATTCTTCCATCGTGAGAGAAAGATATCACATGAAAAAGAGTGGATACAATAGCTTTCATGGCATAGACATAATCTCTCCCAAGGAGTAAATCGAAATCCAAGGGGTCCTGGACTACCATAACATCAATAAAGACAATTTTCCCTCCCAAAGTTATGGGAATCTAAGGGAGGATCCCTGAAGTGTGACTGGTTCTTCTATTAAAAGAAAATAGAGTTTGGGTAACCGGCACAAGCTAAGGATAACCCAAAGCTTTCCAAGCAATAGAGGACAAAATACTAACGAACGAACCTTCATCTATCAGTGCATGAGGAATGTCCTGACCACAAACCTGTACTGTAATCTTGAAAGGAATGTGAGAGAGAATACAAGGTCCAGTTAGCACACCCCAATAAAAAAGGATGCCCTCATTACTTGGAGGGTTTTCGCAGGAGAAGGAGGAATGCCCCCCAACACGGTAGATTATGTACCAACGAGAAAAACATGGGCATAAATGGGTTTACTCTCTAGTGGGAGAGTAGGATCGATTGAGAACGACATCAAATCGATCACTTGGGTTTCATTATCCAAGTGGAGAATGGGGTCGACAGGTGGAAAAGGATCGACCACTCGCATTTCACTATCTAACGGGAGAGCGGGATCGACAGAATATGGGATCGGATAAACCACTTTGTCAACTGGTTCAACTAAGGACATGATTAGATTGACTACATGATCAACCAGACTGACCGATGAAGGGATCGGAGCAACCACTTTGGCACTCGTCAGAGGAGGAGTGGGATTGACCATGTTGGCACTCTTCAGATGAAGGGTGGGAATGACCAATGACGGGACTGGATCAGTCACTTGGGTTTCACTTTTCATATGAAAAGTGGGGTTGATCGATGACGGAACTGGATCAACTACTTTGGTTAGTGGTTCAATCGAGGATGAAACTAGATTAACCACCTGATAAACCGGACTGACCAAGGATGGAACCGGATTGACTATTCTATCAACTAACGATGGGTTGGGGGAAATCTTATGATAACCAGTAGGGAGTTGAAGCTTTTCCAAAAGAGAAGAAGCCTCATTCATATGAGGACAAAAGTGATAATAATGTTCACCTTCGCATAACATACAAGTAAATTTGACAGTTGTCTTCTTCTTACCAACCTTAATGTCACTAGTTGACGGGGTGTCACCAACATGTATAGCAGAGGCCGATGACATGGAGGACCACATTTATAAGACCTTGGGAAGACCAGGGAAATCCCTCAGAAAGTGGTCACCCTTACAAAGACTACAAGGGAATTTGGGTTTCAGATTCTTTGGTGTAATCTTTTCGACCTCATCAACACTCCCAGTATGATCAACAATAGCTGGTTGCTTGGATCCAACATGTAATGTAGTTGGAGGCTTGGTCCCTTTTTGGTTCTTCTTCTTCTCTTTTTGTTTCTTCTTCTTCTTATCAACCTAGCTACTCGCTTTATATCTTTCACTAGGCGAAGAAGGAGAAATGGACAGAGACGTGACGGGAAAAGAAGAAGAAAGGTCAACCTCAGGTTGATGTGTGGGTGGTGTGCTTACATTTGAAGCACCTGCATTCGAGATCACCGGAGTGGAAAACAACCATACTGGTAACCCAATTGTGAGACATTGAAGGCATCAAACTTATGATCTCATAACGGAAATTTATTAGTGAAGTTACAGTCTTTCTGATCGTGGAACTTTTGAGCAGGTGTCTGGACAAAGAGAGCTTGGAGAAAATGTTGCATCTACATCATGGTTGTAAGCACTTTGCTTTGTTTTCATTAATATATATATATGTGCTTGGCATGTTTCCTTCAAATTCGTGTATGTTTCATGAATTTTTTCTTTTTGATAGATCTATTTTGAAGCTTATCATGGTAGGAATAGGAAGTATGTTTTGTCATTGTTGTTCCTTTGATTACAGGACTTTCTGAAGAACTTGGAGATCAAGATCAGCCTGGATCAAGCAATGACAAAGGTTATTAAAGGTATTTATATTCCTTTCTTATTATTCCTCAACTAGTTTATCTTCATTAGAATGAATGTTAGTGTTCAACATTTTCACCTTTCTGTCTTGGTTATAGGGGTCTAGTATCCAAGAGGAAATCCACTTGTCTGAATGGTGGATTATCCTATAATAGAAATTTTTGAATCCACTAGGGACGAAGCTTTCAGTTTTGGTTTCCTTCATTGGTCTTGTTTTTGGCCTTTGCTCACCTTTAGATATTATTCATGTTGTGTCTCTAATTATTAGATGTGTTGTTGGCCCTTGGATTCATTCCACGCACACTCCATTTCTGGTTTTCCTGACATTTTTTTTAGTTCTGGGAAAAAATTTCGTCTTCTGAGAGCCCAACACTCCCCTGCCTCTACCACCAGAGCATTGTCACTCCCTTGCAGGCTTCCACAGAGCGTTGCAATACTCTAGTGCCCTTGACACTAGAGCACTACTCTTTTTCTGCTAAAAAATATTTTGGGAGTTGATCTCTGAGTTCAATTTTTTTATGATTTCATCTGCTTAAGGTTATTACCATCTCAATGTGTCCTTGTCTTTTCCTCCAACATCTTGATTTCTAATAATTTATTATGCTTTGTTTGGATTTTTGACATTTTTTCCTTACTTTGAGTCACTCTTCTTCTTTGAGATTTGGAGTCGATCTACTGCTTTCTCATTCATATGATTGTATGAAATCTATTGTAAAGGAATTAAAGGATATATGCTCTATTCCATTTGATATTTGAATTCATTTTCCCAAGTAATTCCTGGTTTTGCATCACCCATTAACCTTCTCCTACCTTCACTAGCAATTTCACTAATTTTCATACATTTTGGGTGAGCTTTTCGCAATTTTTTGCTCCTTTTCTGAGTTTCTGGGAGGAATAGCGCCCCCCCCCCCCTCCAAGGCCATAAAAGAGCACTAGAACTCCCCTACATTGTTTTAAGGAGTGTTGAAACACTCTGTACCCTTGTGTTAGGGAGCGTTAGTCTCTTTTTTGATAGTTTTTGCCTTCTTCTACTCAGTCTTTTGCAGCCTGTTTTGCAGAGATCTTTACCCAGAGTCTGTGGTTGGTTTGTGAAGTTGTTTGGATTGGTTTTTGATGGTTTTTTATGTTTATCACTCCATATTGTATTTATTGGAGCTTCAAACCTTTTTCAGAAATGTGAAATTTCCTTTTCTAGTTGCTTTTTTGACAGGACAGTTTTGAGTGATTTCTCTTTCTCCCTATCATTTCTTGGATTCTTCTCTGCATTTTATTGTATTCCTTGAATGCTTGATTGGTTTTAGAATACTTGATGGTGTTTTTTATTGTTAGAACAAGTTTCTAATTGTTTTCTTTCATACCTCACTGCCTTGAGTGCATGCTTTGTTTGTAGCCCTTTTGCTTTGTGTCTTTTGCATCTGCATAGGACTCTTTCTCCTGATTGAAATTAGTGGAGCATTAAAGGTTTTGTATTTAATTTCTTTATATTTCATAATCAAACAAATAATACAAATGCATTTTTTCTTTTTGGGTAGTGAAACTAGCTTGCATTTGAAGTAGCGGAATTGCATGGTTTTTGTTTTTTGTGGGACATTGTGCATCTGTAATGATGAATGTTTTATCCTTCTCGTAGAATAGCTTTCATCGGAATGAAAAGATTTCATCTTCATCTCTTTGCATAAATTTTGAGTCGGTCAAAACACCATATTTTCCACGACATTTTCCTTTTGAGTAACAACAACCTTAAAAATAAAGCGCTAAACTAAAAATTGATTAGACACTTTTATATTTTTTGGTAGCAAACCTACATTAGATTAGTTGTAGGGCTTTGGAATAGGTGTGAAAGATAACTTTCCAAAGCTGCAAAAAAACATATAATCTTGTGTTAGGGAGCGGTGAAATCCAATTGCTACATTTTGTACTGGGAAGCCCTTCTCACACAAGGGTCAAACCTGAGGTCGCATTAAGACTAGGAGAGTTACTCACCCTGCTTTGTTGGTCTTGGTGTAGAGACTGCACGTATTATGGGGGTTTCTTGAAGGTATACCCACAATGATGAGTGGAAGCTTTTCAAGTTGATTTTAGGCTAGATACCATGCCCTTGCATGCGGATCGGACTGTAGTCATTTCCCCAGGGATCACTATTGTAGTTGGTAACCTTAGTGGCCTATCTCTTTAGGGTCTTTACAAAAGGTGACTGTGGAGGGGCAAGTCTTCACAGTACCTAGAATCGACATTGTCCAAACTCACTCGGGCTCCTTGGAGGGTATACCCACGATTATGTGTGGGATCTTGCACCAAGGCGTAAGTACGTTAAGCAGGTCGTCAACGTAAATTTTTCACCCGCCCCATCTCAGGCCCTTCTTTCTTTGTTCTCACGACATTGGATTTCATCGCCAACTGGTGTGCTCATTGTGAGAAGGTTTTGTTTACTTGTTTGCTTACTATATTTTTAGCGTGTGTTGTTTGTTATCCCTAGAAGAATATAGGTTGGATCTTTATTTTTTATGCCATTAGCTCCYGGAATGACCAATGAAGGAACCCCTTTACCAAAGGAAACCTTTGTTTTTCCTTCTTATGGAAACATTGGTCCTCCTTACATCACTACTTTGAGCCTTCCAGGTCTCACAATTGGGTTACCGGTATGGTTTTTTTCCACTCCGGTGATCTTGAATGCAGGTGCTTCAGATGTAATCACACCACCCACACATCAACCTCATGTTGACCTTTCTCCTTCTTCGCCCATCAGGTCTCCTTCCATTTCTCCTTATTCACCTAGTGAAATATCTAAAGCGAGTAGCCAGGTTGATAAGAATAAGAAGAAACAAAAAGAGAAGAAGAAGAACCAAAAAGGGACCAAGCCTCCAACTACATAAGATGTTTGATCCAAGCAACCAGCTACTATTGATCATACTGGGAGTGTTGATGAGGTCGACAAGATTACAATGAAGAATCTGAAACTCAAATTCCCTTTCACCATGAGGAGGCCTCCTTATATAGGCTTGGAGAGGCCTAACCACTTAAGAGATTCTTTGGATCGCTTGAGGATCCTTCTCCTTCAGTAGTGGATCTTCCCTAATATTGAGCCTTGACCTTAGATCCGAATCCAACCAACTCCAGAGATGAGGGGGATTCTTCCCTGATTTTCCTCAACAATCCAAAATTCGCTCAAAAAGGGCCAGTGCTCCCTCAGAATGGAGCACAAAGCATTGCAACGCTCCCCCAAAAGAGGGTACAGAGCGATAGCACTCCCTGATAGTGTATAGGGGAGCTATGCCTTCCAAAATTGATTGTTGAGTGGTTTTTTCCATAGAAAAAGACTTGTACTCTTTGTCAAATGATTTCTCCTCTTCAAAACCAGTCTTTTGAGGTGTCTTTTAAGTGTTCTTGATAATGTTGTCCGATACACGACATAGGCAAGATGAAAGTATGATATTTTCGACACTTGCAACCAAAATGCGACACTTGCGACATTGGTAATGACGACACTAGGCCATCATCGTAATGAGTAGTTTTGATGTGTAACACAAAGAGTAAAGTTGATTATAACCTTTACTTCAAGGTTATGAATGATGAGCCTCTTATGTTGTTGTTGTATGTGGATGACTTATTCTTAACTGGAGAAGAAAATCTCATCACCGAATGTAAGAAGAATCTCTCTGTAGAATTTCAGATGAAAGACCTTGGCCTAATGCATTATTTCTTAGGTCTTGAGGTATGGTAGAGCCTAGAGAGGATCTTCCTTAACCAAGGGAAGTATGCAGTAGAAATACTGAAGAGATTTGATATGTTGGAGTGAAAGTCCATGAATACACCCATGGAAACAAATTTGAAGCTCCTGGTTGACTCTTCATCAGAATTGATTGATGCTACGCTATACAGACAAATCATTGGATCGTTGATGTATCTGACGAACACTAGGCCAAATATATGTTTTGTTGTGAACACCTTGAGTCAGTTTTTGGTAGAATCCAGACATCTTCACCTAATTGCTACAAAACATGTGATGAGGTACCTTAAGGGTACAATAGAGTGTGGTCTCAGTTACGATGGAGATGATGACTTCCGACTGAGTGGTTATATTGATTCAGATTGGGCTAGAAGTGTCTCTGATAGAAAGAGCACTTCAAGATGTTGTTTCAGTCTGGGGTCAGCCATGATCTCATGGTAGAGTAGGAATCAATCAAGAATTTCTCTCAGCACGGAAGAAGCAGAATACATTGTTGCTTGTTCTGCCAGTTGTGAATCCATATAGCTTCAGAAGTGGTTGATAGGTCTATTCGACCTAGAGATGGAAGAAACCATGATCCTATGTGATAACCAGAGCTACATAAAGATGATATGGTGCAGAGGGGAGACATAAAGCTCCAGTATGTTAGCACAGATTAACATGTTTCTGATGTGTTGACCAAGCCTCTATCTCGTGTAAAGTTTGAGCACTTTCAAGATAAACTTGGTATAGTTCGAAAGAACCTCCCTCGAAAGGGGTAGTAGTGTTGTGTTTTCAGCCTTGTGCTATGATGCCAGTTTCATGCTGATGATGTGTCAGCCTCGTGCTGTGATGATGTGCCAACCTTGCGTTGTGATGATGTGCCAACCTCGTGCTGTGATGATGTGCCAGCCTCGTGTTTTGATGATTTTCCAGCCTCGTGTTGTGATGATGTTCCAACCTCGTGTTGTGATGAAGATCCAACCGTGTGTTGTGATGATGTACCAGCCTCGTGTTGTGATGATGTATCAGCCTCATGTTGTGATGATGTGCCAACCTCGTGTTGTGATGATGTGCCATCCTTGTGTTGTGATGATGTTCTAGCCTCGTGTTGTGATGATGTGTTTCCAGCCTCGTGTTGTAATGATGTGTTGCCATCCTCGTGTTGTGATGCCAGCCTCATGCTGATGATGATGTGTTTCTAGCCTCGTGTTGTGATGCCAGCTTCGTGCTAATGATGTTGTGTTGCCAGTCTCGTACTGTGATGTGAGATTCATGATGATGATATTGTGTAGCCAACTTCATGCTGTGATGCCAGTCTCGTGTTGAAGACTCTTAGCCTAGTGATGATGTTTATGATGCTACAACCTTTGTATTGTGTTGTTGATGATATTTTTGATGAGAAAAACTTTCGATGATTCATAGATATGCTAGTCAGTGTTCCAGATTCTATTGATGATGTTGTCATCTCTCTCTCCTGATGTTGTTGTAGAATACCCTTGTTGTTAAGGGAGAGTGTTCAAATATTGTAACTGCAAAGAGTATTCTATTTATTATTGATGTACTATTCATTAGATCAATCCCCTTTTGTGGATTGATCATGTCAGGAATTGTAAATGACCAAATCCCCTTTTGTGGATTGGTCAAAACCTAATAGTAATATGAAAAATGAGAAGTCGGCCCCTAGAATAAATTAAGGTGGTTCTAACCACCCAGAAAGAGAATTCAACCCTGCCAGTGAAAATACGCTTCCTTTCAGCACCTGCCAAATTGTATAAATAAAGGAGGTCAGTGCCTCATTTGCTCACTCACTCATTTGATCATCCATAGCGCAAGTTTGGAGCTGTAATTGGAGAAGAAGGAAGAGAGAGAGGCACATTACTTGGGAGAGGACTTTTTGTAGTGTTTGGTTTATTCTCTTGGCATTGTATTGACTATCTATATTAAAGAAGTTTTTGTTGGGTTTTCTCCCCCATGAGGGTTTCCCAGGATAAATGATGTGTCTCTTGTGATTGTGTTTCTCTCAGTGGTCCTATCTATGCTATGGTTATCTAGTAAATTGAAAAGAAACCTAATAATAGCTTAAACTCTAACACAGGGTTCAACCAATGTGCTCCCCACTAGACAAATTTGGTCTTAATTTTTATTATAACTTATTGCCACAAATTAGAGGAAGAGGAACATAGAAAAATAAGCATACCTAGATATTTGAAAGAAGACCAAACATCCTTACGATGGAATTGAAAACTATTAGAGAGAACAACAAGTAATTTTTCACTCACATTCTAAGAACATATCTAACATTTATTGTGGTTGATTAGGCTTCTAGATGCTTGAGTAAAAAAATCCAGAATGTTCTTGAATCACCTCACTATAATGGTGGAATCCCCTCCTAATAGAAGGGTTTCATGAACAAAGTGTGAATGTTGATGCTTTTGACTCCTCTTACAATTTGAATACTTGGAATATTTCCAATGTTGCGTTTGGAATCTAATAACCTATTAAGTAATTCCACCATTATAATGTACAATAGGGGGGAAAGAGGGTAGTCTTGAGTGTTCGGAATCTAATAACCTATTGAGTGATTCCACCATTATAATGTACAATAGGGGGGAAAGAGGGTATCCTTGACTTATCCCCTTAATTTCCCTAAAAATTACCAAGGATCTCCCATTGACAAGGGGAGAAATCCATGGATTTTTTATACATGAAAATAACCAATGGATAAACTCATAACTGAAACCAAAATTATGGAGGATTTCAAAGAGGAAGGAGTAATGGACCTGATCAAAATCATCTTCCATTTCAATCTTAACAAGCACACCTTTGTCTCCTTTGGACCTACTTGAGTGAATTGCTTCCTGGACCAATATGATGTTGTCTACAATTTGTCTCTTTTCCATAAACCCTCATTGATTCTCTAAAACAATTTAGGGATAAACTTCTTGAGTATATTATCTATGATTTTGGACATATTACATGAAGCATTGCACAATGAGATAGGCATAAATATTGAAAAAACGGAGGGGTTTTCCTCTTTGGGGATAAGAGCAAGGAAAAACGAAATTGTTGATCCCCCCTATTCGATAATACTTGTGAACATATTGAATCATCCTAATAAGATCTAACTTGATTGTGATTTAGCATTCCCTATAAAAATTAATTAAAAATCCATCTGGGCCAGGAGCCTCATCTAAGGCAATATCCCAAATAGCGTTTTGAATTTCCTCTTTGGATACTTTCTGCATGAGAGCATTGTTTTCCTTAGGAGAGATCATATAGGTAATATTTTATAACATAGTCATGGTAACTTTCATCTCAACCCAATCCTTTTATGTGTATAGGTCACTGAAATGATGAGGGAAACCTCCTTTATCTTGCCAAAATATTTAAGCAATTTTCCACTAGAGGTAGAGATCTCTTTAACATGATTTTTCCAAAGTCTAGATCTAGATTGATTGTGGAAGAACATTGTGTTCCTATCCCCTGTTGCTAACCATAGACTTCTTGATTTGATTCTCCATGTCATTTATTCATCTCAAAGAATTTTTTTATATTTGTGGAAGGTCTCCTTTTCTTCTGATAGAGAATCTTGGGTGACTTTCTCTTGCTGTAATTTGGCTTAAATTTTCTCTAGTTTCTCCTTGTTTTCTAGAATTTCTATTTTAGGAGGGGAATACGAAGTTTTGGCCCATAATTTAAGTGCCTTCTTGGTAGATTTTAATTTATGTTCCCAAATATGGAAAGACGAGCTAGCTATTCAAGTGCTCCATGTACTTGTTATGACATCCAAGACAATCTTGTTCTGAAGCCATAAAGGATTAAACCATAATGGAATGGAGCCATAGT
>SNQJ01S0088459.1:29726-63189 GCA_010110895.2 Picea sitchensis
TAAGACATTTGATTTTTGTCTCCTTTTCATTTTCAACAAGGGTTTTAAAGGCTTTGAATTTGTTGAGTGCTTCTGATTTTTCTTTAAGAAAACATATCCAACCCATTCTAGTAAAGTCATCAATGAAAAACATAAAGTAAGACTCTCCTTGAAAACTATTGGTCCTCGTAGGTCTACATAGGTCAGTGTGAACAAGCTCTAAAGGTTTAGAGGTTGTGTATTCTTTTGCCTTGAACCTTATTCTAGTTTGCTTCCCTAGTTGTCAGTGTCTACACATAACATTTGAGGGTTTTATGATTTTTGGCAATTTTCTTACTGCACCAAGATTGTTGAATTTCATAAGATTTCAAAAGTTAATATGTCCCAACCTTCTATTCCATAGCCAACTTTCATCGACTGAATTTATATGACACTCCTCATTCAATTTTGCATCTAGTATATATACATTTTCAGGAATTATGGGAGCAACACGAACTAATTTTCCCGTGTCTTCTCTCCTAATATCACATTTTTAGGAATCAAAGATGAAGAAGTGTCCCTGATCACAGGTTTGACTGACACTTAATAAACTAGGCTTCAGTTTTTCGACAAGTAGCACATTTCTGGCTTTGTCTTTTCCCAAGCTCACAATGCCTTTCCCAAGTATGTTACTTGAAGCATTATCACCAAATGTAACTTTACCTTTTTGTTTCTTTAAGTCTAAAAACATGTCCTTGTTACCTGTCATATGTTTAGAGCACCCACTATCAACATACCAGAGATCCTTTTTATCTTGAGCTTTTAGGGCAATAAGACATTTCCTTTTCGATGTTTTTTCTCTCCAAAGTTTCTTTTGTTTTCTAATGAACTTTGGCTGTTCTGAGACTTCCATTAATATGCAATTAATGGCCTTATGTCCATGGTTATGAGATCTAAAGAATTGTAAGTCCCCTTCTTGTAGAGGTGCAAAGGAGTTATAGTTTCTTCTTTTAACTCGATTTGCTGCTTGTTTATCCTTAAGAATACAATTCTTAACCTTCAAATTTTTCTTTCTATATGCTTTACAATTTATAGCTTTGTGTCTAAAATTAGAGCATGCAAAGCAATAACCAAGAAAAATGTGAGGATAACTATTTTGATAAAACTTCTTTGGTATTGTCTTGTCTTCCTTCTTGATGGGTGGAAGTAATCTTCTAGAGGTCTAATCATTACTTATCTTCTCTTCATTTTTCTTCTTGAATGTACTGAGGAGAGCATCTGCATAATATTTTGAGTTAACCTGGCTTTCCTTTTGAGAATAACCTATTCCATTTTTATTACCTGAATCCCTTTGCATGGTTATAATCTTATCTAATATTTTAGATCTATTTTCAGATTTTGTTTGAATGATTTTTGCATCTTTAGATGGACTATTTTTGCCTCCATTCTTTCACAAGTTATTTGTTTTTCCTTAAGAGACTTTTCCAGACTTTCTTCGATCTTGTTTGCTTCTAAGATTTTCTTTTTCAGATTTCTCATGACTTTTTCCATCTCCTTTTCTTCTTGTTCATATTTTTCCTTTTGTTCAACTACAAAGTTTTTCAACTATCTATATCTGGTTTTGTATTTTCTTAATTCATCCAAGGCACTAAGAAGTTCTTCCTCCATATTAACTTTTGCTTCATCTTCTAACTCCTTCTCATGTTTAATTTTTTCTATCTCATTAGATTCGACAATACCTAAGAAAACGACTTCATCATCATCAGATTCATCGTTGTCACTAGACTCCGACGAGTTGTTGTTTTCTTCTTTTGAGTAGAAATTCTTTTCCCTTTTTAGAACTTTTTCTTGCACTTGGGTTTTTCCTTCTTCTGGTATTGTTTGGTTTTATTTTCTTCATCTTCAGGGTCCTCCTTGGGATAGGGACACTTGGATGCAAAATGACCAACTTTTCCACGGTTAAAACATTTGAAAGGAAGCTTGCCTTTGTACTTCCCTGATCCTTTCTGAAGTTTTCTAATGAAATTGGCTTCTTCCACATAAGATTCTTCATGATGGAAGGATTGAAGTTTTTTCTTCTGATTTATCTTTGTCTTAGATGTTTGAAAACTGTTTCATCTTTTGCTGATTTATCATTCCTTGTTCTCTTTTCATATGTTGTAAAAATTCCATGGAGCTGATCAACTGTGAGTGTGCTTAGATCAGATCTATCTTCAATTGAAGAAATCTTTGCATCATATCTCATAGGTAATGGCCTTAGTATTTTTTTCACAATGGGTTTATCTGTAACTTCTTCTCCTGTCTCTCTAATTGAGTTAACCACTTCATCTACCCTATGAAAGTACTCAACAATATTTTCTTCTTCTTTCATTTTCAGATTTTCAAATTGAGTTCTATAGGTCTGTAGTTTGTCTTCCTTGACTTTGTCATCTCCTTCATATACAACTTCCAATTTTTCCCAGATTTCTTTGGCTACTTTGAAATGCATAACTTTCACACATATAGAATTCGTCAACCCTGCTAGAATTCCATTAACTGCTCTTGAGTTGTCATTACAGATTTTCTTTCCTCCAAAGTCTTTGGGTGGAGTAGTTGGTGCAACGTAACCATCTACAACAGATTGCCAGATATAAAAAACAAGAGCTAACACGAAGTTTTTCATTCTTATTTTCCATAGCATAGCCTCCTCCATTGAACAATGGTTCTTTGTTTTTAGACATTCCCTCTTGTTGATCCATCTTCAGGATCTACCTTCAAGTTTGTTAGATTGTGCTGAAGGAACCTACTCTGATACCAATTGAAGGATTAGATGTTGTCATTGAGAGGGGGGGGGGTGAATCAGTGACACAACAATTATATCAATTTTTCATTTATTAGTGCAAACAGAATCTAAACACAATATTTTTTATCATGGAACCCAATTGGGAAAAACACAAACTCTTTTCTATTAACTGCAATTTTTTTTACATGTTACATAGAAGGAAGATGTACTTCCTTTTTGATCAGCACCAACTAACTAGGATGCACCCACACCCTAGTTTACCATCACCAACTGGTAGGAGGCTACAACCCCTTCTTTAGTCAGCTACAATTGACAAGGAAGCACCAACTCCCTCTGCAGGCACCAACCTTCCCTTGCACCACCCAACCACCCTTAATGCATAGGTATTAGATTTTCTTCCTGGAATCTGCTTCATCTTTTGACCGTCTGATCTGGACTGCAGAGACACACTTCTTCTCAACACTCTTCCTTGATTATATACTCTTTAAACAGTGTGAGTGTGACATAACTATGTCCCTTCATTTCGACCATCACACCTCTTCGATTAATTAATCTTAATTACTGTTTATTTATTTTACCGTGAAGGTTTTTCATAAATTGATCACAGTCTTGGATCAATTTAATCCTTTATACTCAATCCCGACTCACTGTTATTTTCACAGAGACCAAATTCTATGGAGGCGCTTCCTTCAAACCATTTCATATGACCGAGCATTACAGAACCACTAGCTTACCTTCTATAGCGACGTATAACTGTTTCCTTTTAAAACTCTTATATCATATGACCATTGGTAGTAACCAGATGCTAAGCCAAATGAGTGCTTGAGCACTTTATAAAATCAATGGAATGATTCAAGCACTTTATAAAATCAATGGAATGATTCGAGCACTTTATAAAATCAATGGAATGATTCAATCTTCTGACGAGTTGGACCGCTGACGAAACTTCGCACTTCAGAACTTCAAGATTTCAACTTTTCAAACCTTCAAATTTAGATCGGACGGTTTATTTCATGGAACCAGATCAACGGTCATCTTTGATTCTTACATTCATCCTTTCACTACTAAATCCGATGGTTAGGACTTATTCACGTATCAAGATGGATGCCCACCTTTTACTTTGGGTCTTTGGACTTCGGAGATTTCAGATCTCAACCCCTTCTTACCTTCGGAGTGATCACCTACTGAGTCAGTCATAACATGGTGGAGATCGCTTGTTGTCAGTTAAATATTCACTTACACTATCCTTCCACTATAGTCTGATCGACGGTCAAGAATGCTCCCGACATTGGATCGATGATCGAGATCTCCTTCGGGTCTCTGGACTTCGGAGATTTCGAGTCTCAAACCCTTTCTTTCCTCCGGAGTGATGTCACATACTTACATCATTTGATGACGTGTCATGATTACGCCATGTTTCATTGTTGATGTAGTCTTTCTAACATGGACTGCTGTGTGTCCTTGCTGACATCGTCTATTGACTAACAACCCTGATCCAACGATCCTTATTCATTTCAGATCTCCGGGCTTCGGGTATTTCACATCTCAATCTTTCTTGAGCATAAACTCCTCGCAAATTTAAAACTGAAGTGAATTTTGTTCGTTGATCAGTGTAAGTTTTAAACCTGTGAATTAAAGCAATGCATATATATTCTTAAGCAAACCATAATTTAATCAATGGCTCATTCACATAGTACACAAAGATTTATACCAGAAACCCTCAACCGGGAAAACCTTTCTTATATTCATTATATCAAATTTCACCATTCACCATACAATATGTGCAATGTTTTAAGGTATTATGTAGATACCAAAATCCTAATCCCTTAATCCGGGATTAATTTACAAATCCGCTAAAAATAGCAAAATCCGCTAAAAATAACAAAATACCTGCCCCCCCTAGGAAAGTGCCCGACGCACACGGTACAAGCAGAAAACTAGTATGAGGGATAGTCAGACGTAGTTGTCATATCTAACGCGCCCACACACACACATGCAAAGAATATAACACATACACAACATTCTCCCACTTGTTGTTTTCTTTGCATCCAGGGGTCCAGGGAATTATATAATCAACAATCCAGGGCAACAATGCCCATTGTTACTCTACACCAGGAGAATTTTTCTGTGCTCACAGACTTTGTCAATGAATGCTGACATTCTTCAAAGTGTCAGCAACACCAGCAACACCTTCTTTTTCCTCAGCCATGTCTCTCACCAGAAATTGATCTTTTCGAAGACATCAATATGCTTTGTCTTGAATGATAAGATGGGTTCTTTGCTGGGAAGATTACTTTCGGTACATCGCGATCTAACCTTATTGCTTGTTGTACAAACCTAATACACGAACACAATCTTTGTAACCATATTGCTTCCTTGCTTGCATGGTGGCTGCCATGTATTCAACTTACGTAGTTGAGGTGCCACTACAACATGTCTTTTACTCATCCAATGCAGTTATGCTCAAATAGGTTAAACACATACCCTTGTAGATCTTAGCGATCGGATCTCTTACCCAGTCGCATCAACAAATCCATGTATGTCCACCTCTTTCCAATCCCGGTCTTCCTTGGTAGCACAATCCATAGCTGGTGGTGCCACAAAGATACCAGAAGACCCTCTTTATAGTTGCCCAATGCTCCTTCACGGTTTTGACATATGCACTGCTCAAAAATCCCAAAACATGTGCAGTAATACCAGTCTAGTACAAACCATTAGATACATCAAAATTCCAAGCTGCACTAGCATAGGGCGTGGGATATGTCCTCTTCTTCCACAGTGATATTTTGGACACTGTCACCTTGATAATTTTACACCTATGGGAATAGGAACCTTGACCGGGTTTACTTCCATGCATATTAAACCTCCATGATATTGTCTCAGCTTGTATTTTCTTTGATTCAACCAGGGTTTTCTATTTGCATGATCTCTTTTAATCTCCATTCCACAAATGAAGTTAAGCCTTACCCGAGATCCTTCATGTCAAATTTGGAAGATAGCTATGATTTCACCTCCTTGATAGCACGTCCGTATTTATTTCCTACCAACAACATGTCATCTGACATACAACACTATATAAATGAAGTGATTATCAACCTTCTTGGAATATACACAGTGTTCAGCCCTACTTCTTACAAATCCAATCCAAGGATGTAACTAATCAAACTTTTGTTACCACATCCTAGGTGATTTATGTAGACCATATAATGATTTATTTAGCTTATAGACCAACTCTTTCTTTCCCTTCCTTGCAAATCCTTACAGGCACTTCATGTAGATTTCTTCTTCATATATTATCCCATGTAGGAATGGGGGATGATTTTAGGGGCTAAATTTAGCTCATGGGCTAATTTTCCATGGGTTTTACAAAAAAGATTAAGCTATTTCAAAAATGATTAGCCCAAATTCTATGGGATAAAATCATTTTACCTTAAAATCTCAAACATTTATACACAGTATATAAAATACTTAGAATTTGAATATTTTACAAAATATGCATTAGGCATTTATGGATTGTCATATGGAAAGGACCAAGTAAGATTCGCCAAGTTTCCTACATTTTAAAATAAATTTCATCCTTAAAATCATCCACGAGGTAGAATCTTTGTCTTCACATCCATCTGTTTCCACTTCAAGATCAAAGAAGTATGTAATAGATAAAGAAATCTAATAGAGTTAACTTAGCAACAAAGAAAAAATTTCACAAAGTCAATTCCCACAACTTGAGAATAACCTTTTACTACTAATAGAGATTTGTATTCTCCACTTTACCTTATTACGGTAAACTTCTTCTTAAACAACCATTTCTACCATGATTTTCTTCCGACTATATCATATATCCATTTTACCATTCTTATCAAAGGCATCCATTTATTCAACCATGGCATTCTTCCAAAGTCTACTATCCTCTGAATTCTTTACCTTTACAACGGGTTAGGGTCCATCCATGGAGTGATAGGATAAAGAAAGAATTTGGATGGAAATTAGATTGGACCTGCAGCACTACGGTTTGCCTTTATCTCTCACTAATCTCCTCGATAATGGGGTATGAGGTTCTTCATCTGAAGAAGATGAAGCATCATCCAACTCAAGCTCTATTACCTGGTTCACTGGGACGACAACTTCGCGGACGGATGCGGAACGGGTTTCAGGGTTGCCAAACTTTCACGTCATTAACGCGGCAGGATGGATGAAGCGGGGATGGTGGAGGTTTCTTTCGGTTCATGCCTCTGCAGCGGGTTTTATCATCCCAGCGGCGAGAATGGCCGGAACGACCGGAATGGATGACGGGAATGGCGGGTTGGTGCGACTGGACGGCGCCGCGTTATGGTTGTTTGCGGGAATCTCCGCAGGCATGGGGCTGTGGAACGGATGAACATGGACATGGCAACGCAGAAAATAAATCCATGTGTTCCTTGAAAAATCATCTATGAATGGAAACATAATACACAGATTTACCAGGATGGAGCAGGAGCGATTCCAGGCATAAGCGTGTATCAACTCTAGGATCCCCCTTTTCTCTTGTAGCACAAGATAGGAATCTTTTTCGATTTTGTTTACCATATATGCAATGTTCCACGAAATCAAAATCCAGTGCAATTAGACGCACAACTAACCATATACCTTTTACCATGCCAGGTGTTCAAAGGCCCTTTTCTCGATGTCCAGTCTTTGATGCCACAACATGGTCTTCTTCCGAGGATGATATTGGTTGCTTGTCTTCTTTATTTATTCTGCGCTCAGGACAACATAACATTTTTTTAGTAGTATAAGTGCTTTCAAACAGCAATACGAGGTTCCACACCAGAAGCTCCCCTCATCAACGCATATTGCTCCTCATTACCATCTTACTTGAGTGTTCTTTCCAAATATAGTATCCCTGCATCATCCATCTTGCTTCGGATATTAGGCTCCTGGCGAGTTTTGGAATGTGCATAACCCGAGTTCTAATCCTTCCATATTTTAGTAGCAACTTAACCCTTCCCCGTCCCAATATTTTTCTTTGTCGAGTCATCTCCTAAGTCCACATCACCACCATCATATTTTTCATATTCAAGAACCACTCCTGTGAAGTCATATGGTATGACACACCCTAAGTTGATCAACCATACATCCACGGTTTGCATGTGTACTTGTAGATGCCTAGGTAAACATCACCTCAACCTTCTTTTGTGGAGGTTTTAGCCTCTATGGAAGAAGTACTATCGGATCCCTGTGGTTTTCAACCTTCTTAGACTGCAATCTTTCTTATAATTCACCCAGTTTTACCACATTTCCAACGTTTCCTCAAAGATTTTCACGGAGACTTAGATCTACATGTATATTTAGATCCTCCTACAGAACTTACTAGGGATTCTTGTCTTGGGTATTACCTCTTACAAATAAATCATCTTTGTTGTGACCATCTATGCTTTTTTGCCTCATCTCTTGGGATAATCTAGTTGTAACAATAGGTAGTACCAATCAACTACATCCTCATACTTCAAAGTAGATTGAGTGGTACTACTTATTGCTACAACTAGATTATCCCAAAGAACATAACAAAGTAATACACTTATCTTCTTACGCAATCGTAATATTATGAGGAATAAGAGTTGACACGGTATTAAAGGCATTTAGATGTTACGTCATAATCTCCATCTTCCATCTAAGATGATACAACTTCTTCGAAGAAAAAACATCTTGTTTACAGGGGACTTTGATTGATACAAATTCCCCAACATCTATAGTTCCTTGGTACGTAGATTCTCTGAGACGTTCAACAACCTTAGAATGCACACTGGTGATCGAATACTCCTTATATACATCCAACTTCTCCCAATCTTCCTTTGACATCTGAGTAGGTGGTGTCTTGGTAGTTGTCATTTGGTAGGTTGTGTACACTAGTAGCATGTGTGCTGGTAGGCGATGTACTAATGATAGGTTATTAACCGGGATCCTAGCGATCCATATTCTTTGTCTACAAGAAGGTCCTCCATTTTCGACTTCCATAGCTCAAATTTTTAAGATTGAACTTCTCTATCTCAATTCTAGAAGAACTTCATGCGTTTCCTCTTTTTGCACTCAAATCCTGCTGCAAAAGCTCCCACTAAACCACTGGTTTTATCGGACCCAACATAAAATTGGCTGTAGATTCTCCTGAGACATTCAACAACACCGAATCTGCTAGGCAGAGTCGAATAATACTCCTTGCTCTTCTGTCCAACTTCTCCCAATCTTCCTTTGACATACGAGTAGGTGGTGTACTGGTAGTTTGTGTACTGGTAGGTTGTGTACTAGTAGCATGTGTGCTAGTAGACGATGTACTAGTAGGTTGTGTACCAGGATCCACAACGATCCATTATTCTTTGTCTACAAGAAGGTCCTCCATTTTCAGCTTCCATAGCTCAAATTTTTTACCGTTGAACTTCTCTATCTCAATTCTAGAAGAACTCGCCATTCCTCTTTTTGCACTCAAATCACCACTGCAAAAGCTCCCACTAAACCCTGGTTTATCACAGACCCAACATAAAATTGATCTATCAAGACCGAGCCAAACCCTCAACAACAAAGGCGTCCCTCTAAAGCCAAAAACGAGCTCTGATACCACAAGTAAGTTTTAAACCTATGAAGTAAAGCAATGGATATAGATTCTTAAGCAAAACAAAATTTAATCAATGGCTCATTCACATAGTACACAAAGATTTATACTGGAAACCCTCAACTGGGAAAACCTTTCTTATATTCATTATATCAAATTTCACCATTCACCATACAATATATACAATGTTTTAAGGTATTCCGTAGATACCAAAACCCTAATCCCTTAATCCGAGATTAATTTACAAAACCGCTAAAAATAGCAAAATCCGCTAAAAATAGCAATACTAGTATGAGGGATCGTCAGATGCAGTTGTCATATCTGACGCACCCACACACACACATGCAAAGAATATAACACATACCCAACAATCAGGATCTTTAGATTGTCGTTTCAATCTGTCTGTGATGCAACACTTGTAGCTTATCTTGTCCTTCCACTTTAACACGATCCAATGACTGACATGAATCGGTTTTAATATGACGGCTGACGGGTATTCGACTAATCAAAATATCAACCTTTTAGCCCCACTTATCCTATCCTTCCACATTGAGATGATCCAACGGCTGTGGACATTCTCGAAGTAGATCAACGGTTGACGATGATTGTGAAACTAAAATTTATGAGTGATTTAATTTTCCTTTCAATCTCCGCAATCTATCCCTACCGTAGATTTTGCGATTGTACATCCGACGGTCATGATTTCATCTGACTTAAACTAGTGGGTCGTTGGATCAGCTGTAGTCGTAGATCATTGAAGCTATGTGATCTGACGATCTAGACAAATTGAGGGATTGCAACTAGCAAGTGGTTTAATTCTGCTTTCACTCCTCACAATTCATTCTTGTCGTTGATGGCTTGCAGATATGACGGTCACAATATTTCAATGGTCCTCAAGTCCATGGTCACTCATATGACTAATGCAAGTTATATTAGATGATCAACACGATCAACCTCTTGATTGGACAACTGCTGAGGCTTCTAACTCTGATCGGACAGTTTTTGAGATTACGCTTTTTCCTTCCAAGTTTTGATATCTGTGTTTGCTAACCATCCTGAGATTTTATCATAGGAACATTGTTGATCCTATCGTGATCAACACTAATCACAAATTTCTTTTCCTTCCTGATATACTGTGCAATGATCTTTTCCTTCTGAGCTTTGATCTTTCGATCATGCTGTTTGACATCTTCTACTGACTGATATGCTGTTGACATCAATGAAAACACATGAATGACAATTTGTCCAACATGAGGATCATGAGAATCCTACAATTGTATATCCTCCTCTTAAAGTCGTGCATATATCTCCTCAGTTCATCACTGATTTTGATCAAAATCTTCCATCTGAGCCATGTGAGGACCAAATCCAAGTTGATAAGTCTCAAGAAACCAAGGATGATGTCTCACCTCTTATACTTGATCCAACACCCTCCAATATTCAACATAGATACAGTCCTTTAAAATTACCCCACATCCTTCATGATTTTCGTCCAAAGAACTATAAGTACCTACTTGTGTTTGATGGAGAACTTGATGCCATCACAACTGAAAAACACATCCAAGATTTTGAATATTTTATAAATTTTTTTGAGATTGATCATGATGATGTTTTTATGAGAGCCTTCTCTCAATCCTTGAAAGGAAACACCAAAGACTGGTTTAAACATTTGCAACCAGAGACTATTAGCTCATGGGAGGAATTGAAGAATGCCTTTTTGGAGTTTCGGGGCAAGAAGAAATATTTGTATCTACAATTTAAAGAATTCTATGCCTTGAAAAGGCAGAGAAATGGAACTATTTCTACATCTAGTAGAATTTTTTCCAATATTTATTACAATTTTCCCAAAGAAATTCATCCCACCGAAGCTGCTTCCATGCTCCATTATACAACAACTCTTCATCTAGATTTTTCTTTCCTCTTGATGGAAAGAAGACCTAAATCGTTACAACAAATGTTTAATGATTCTCAAGAGATTCAAAACAATATCCAAGCATGTGGACATATTTGAAATGAGGGGTTGGATGCTCCAAGAACATGAAAATTGAGGAATATGAACATGAAATGCGTTGGAATCTTGAGCATAGAGTTAATAAAATCATAGGTCCTCTTGGAGTATTTAGTCTGGGGATTTTTTGAAAAATATTATATTCCACTTATTGAAATAAAGGGCGCTTATGTGGTTCTTGATCCACCCCATGATAAGCATGAAGTTGATTTTTTTTATATATTTATTTGGCGGGCATAATCGAGAGTGAGTTTCCAAATCCCGATTACATTTGAAGAACAGGTTGTTGTTCCAAGTTTGTTCTTGTTGGGTGACATTGAGGATGTTTCTTTTGATGCCTATGGTGAATATAATTATGATTGTGATATTGACCTAGAACAACCAATTGCATGTCCTCTCTTAGAAAATGTTCCTTTTTTTTTTTTAGAGGTATATTGAAACAAATGCGACCACATATCACCGATGCTGAATCGGTTGAAGGAAATTCTTTACCTTTTGTGATTTTCTTCATTTTAAAAGCTGATGAAAGAAAATTCTAAGTCATCATTGAAGAAAATGGAGGTGTGATGATTCCAAACCATGATGATTCACTGGAAAAAAAATGACAAAGGGGTAAGATCCATTGAATTGAAATGAAATTTGAATATGGAGTGTGGTAGGCGATCAAAGAAAGTGGAATGAAATGTGCATATGGCGGTAGGAAAATGAGAGAAGATTGCAGATGGGTTGGAAAGGGCCATTTACGCTTTGCTTCTTTAAAATTGTTGAAGAAAAATGTTAATAATGTTTCATAATAGAAACCCTCTAGGCATGATCTTGAATCTGAAGAAAGAAGTGGACTTGCAAATGAAAACATCTTCCATTATGTTTTTCTTACTTTGAATGGATAAAAGAAAATCATGAGCAAATAGAGAAATTTGATCAAGGAATTGTTGTCAAAAGTCATTTACCTTCTCTTGAACAGTAGAAGATATTCAACAAGATCCCCAAGAGAACAAAGTGTTTCGAAGTTGTCTTTCTTCCCCCATGAATGATGTAGTTGTTAGAATTCCAATGGAGGTTTAGACATGGATGAGAATTAAAGAAAATGATTACATGGAGATTTCAAGCAGTAAGAAAACAAATGACATAGAATTTTAGGGAAACAACAAAACAATGTATGTCCGCGGTTCAATCGGAAATCTTTGAAGAATGGCAAAGTAGTTGTTTTATTTAATTCATTTGAAGATTATGGTTTTGAACATATTCTCAGAACCGAAGAAGTAAAACAACAAACACTTGTGAAGGAGGCTTGTCCTTCTTTTTTGGTTCATCAAAAAGAAATGTTTTCTCCTGTGTTTCATGACCTTGTGGCATGTTATGTGGAGAGTTTTAACAATCAGAATTTACAACTTATGATGGGTTGCAATATTAGGGATGAAGATGATGGTCAGTCAACGTCAACATTAAATATGGATTGCTTGATACTAGAGGGTTTATTCCAGTCAACACTATCTTGTAGTTCGGAAGATTGCTAGTCCCAACAATCTCAACTAATTTTTCAACTTATTGGTAAAAATCAACTGGTTAAATCACATAAAATCAACAACAATGCGGTGGAAGAGTTACAACATAATTATTGCTTATATATATATGTTTTGGGAGATCATTTGCAGTTTTGTTGGAGGTAGTAAATAATCCCAATGTTTTTAATATTTTGAGATTTGAATTCATAGCTAGATTCTTAAATGAATTATCAATAAATAGGTTTTGAATGAGGCGTACTGAAGAAACCGGATAGTAGATAAAATACTTGCATGGTTGCATTAGCATTATGATTTCATTTGATTGGAAGATCATTTCAATAGTTAGGGTAGGTAGAGTAGAATAATCTTGATGATCAAGCATTTTCAAGTTTAGGTCTCCAAAAAAAGTTGTCCAGTTAGATGTTAGCGGTATATCAATGTTAGGTCTCCAAGTGGAAACTGATGTGCGGACTTGAGTTTCAGCGGAAATTGGTGATAGGAGTCAAGGAATGAGTACACACCCTATTTTGGGGCTTCGATGGATAAGGCATAGGGTCACATTCTTTCTTGCCTCCTTTGGGAGGGATGAGAATCCATAGTTAGATCCCATAGTATCACCATTTAAATTTTCAGTTTGAAATTGAGATTTCAGGGTTAGCGATGTGCTAAACTGATTTAGAAGTCGGATAAATTTGAAATCGCAAATGGAAAAGGAGATTAAATTTGGCGGAGGTGTTGGGAAAATCGGGATCAAAAGGTCATAGATCACCATCTGCCGAGATCAACGGTTAGGAAAGATTTCAGGGTTGGAAACAACGTAGAGGCTAAAATGTCTAAGTGGGCCTAAAATTCCAACCGTGGTTTTCCATAAAGATACATGGCATTCTCAGACACATTTTGGGGGGAAAAGAAGGTATACTCAAAACCACTCCATCATGCCCTAAAATCACGTGTTAAGTGTCATTAAATGTATCAAATCCAAGGGTCACATGTGGAAAGGGAAACCCTAATGGATTGAATCCCTAATCATCTCGAGACACTTGTTTAGGTAGCATTCATCCATGCAATGCCAAGTAAGTGCCGCCAAATAATTGATTTAAGACTCATCATTGGAAATCGATGGCCGAACGTGATAATCCGTTATCCTTGTGTGAAATTTAGGTCGGTGTATCCCATGATTAGCGCTCGATGCTTGGCTGTTATTCAAAACATAGGTGAAATTACTCTATTTTGGGTAATTGATGGTTTATTCAAGAGTGGGATAACCGTCGAATCATCATCCAATTGATGCAGTTGAAATAGGCTCGTGTTCCACCGGAAACCTGAGGAGCTAAGGAGAAGATCCATCGGTTTCAACAAACCGAGGAAAATTGAATAATATGGCGAGCATCAAGTAAAAATAGAGAGAAAGGCATCGCTGCACAACTCTAGCAACAAATCGAACAGTACTTGAGGATGAACCGAGGTCGAGAGGGTGAAGAGATCGGGTTGAATCCTATGAAAGATTTGATAATTAAATGGATATCGCGGATGGACCGCATTGCATAAGATGGCGAGAGAAAGAGCTTGATGGAAAGAGGAAGTTCAAGCTGGAGTAGTTAAAGGTATTGAAGAAGACCAACCTAGTTGGCTTGACACGTTAAAGGAAGAGATTGGAAAGCTAAAATGAAAAATTCATAACATGCTAAATCAAGTTCATTTCAGGAATCTTGTGATTTTATGTGAACATGTAGCATTTAGGTAAAGATCACTCTTAAATATTCCGGTTTACATTTTGTAATGTTCCTAGAAATTGGGAGTTGGTTTTGAGTACGTTACTCCCTCGGTAATAATGTCTATTTTTGGAATGTATAGAAGATGAAATTTATTTTGGGTCTCATATACTGAACTATAATTATATATTATTAAAAGATAAATGAATGGTTGGACGTACCGGAGAGGGGCTTTCCCTTGTAGCAGGAATTTTTTGTGATTTCTTATAGATTTTAATATAAATAGATTAAAGGTTTTCTTACATAGTCGATATTCATCATGGTGTTGATGTTCAATATGTTTTTCTGTATTTCATATTCATGGTGTGTTTTGTTGCTAGTAATAATCCTTAAATAATAGAATTCCATCTTCTTTGGTGTTCCTTCCTATATAGATATACTTGTAATGCATGTTTATTGGTTTCTGGTTTATAATTCACCCTTGATTGGTGCTTTGTTTTCGATATCCAACCTTTATGTTTCTTCTTCTAGAGCTATATGAAGAGATTCATCCTCATTAGATGCCTCTTGTCATAATGGTCTTTCCTCTTTCCACTGCCATATCATATTTATTATTTGGTTGAACACGGTAGCACGTTTTCCCTCATTTCGAGAATACATAGCTTACAAATTTACATATGATTTTAGAAGTTGAGTCCGATACCCAATGGCATTCTCTTGTTGGTCCAACCACTTTTAAAAAACTTGTCCTATTGCTGAATTTGACCTCTATGTGTCCATTGCCAAATTGTTTTGAGTATTTTCAGTCTCTACATTTTAGAGGAGCCTCTAGGATTTGGAAGAGTCGAGAATCTAACCTAAAGATTGGTTGAAATAGTTACCTCTATCATTTTGTCTACCATCTAGACAAAATTTACAAAGAGATGCAACATTATATGGCACCATTCTTTGAAGATGAAGGGTGAAATCTTCCTGTGGGAGAAAACAACAAAATTTAGATGGAGCTAAGTGGTGAAAAGTATTGGACGAGATTGTACATGATTCACTTGGCGACTCCATTTTAAAGAATCTAGAATTCAAAATTTTCATGGCGAGTCCACTATCCAAAGACTCAATAGCTTAAATATTTTATTGGCGACTCCAATCAAACTTAAAATGAGATTGAGAAACTCATGTCACGGAGGGCGGATATCCCTTGAAAGATGTATGAAAGGACATCATGGGAGTAAAAAAGTATCTAAAGTTGATTTTTTTTCCAAAACATAATATTTTTGTTATTAATTACCTTTTTCCTTTCTGAACATGCTAACCAAGTTGTTCTTTACCTACTTCATTCAAATGAGTATCATGAGAATCCTACAATTGTATATCCTCCTCTTAAAGTTGTTACATATATCTCCTCAATTTATCAATGATTTTGATCAGAATCTTCCATGTCCCGAGCCATGTGAGGGACCAAATACAAGTTGATAAACCTCCTTGAAATCAAGGCAGATGTCTCACCTCTTATACTTGATCAAACACCCTCCAATATTCAACATAGATACATTCCTTTAAAATTGCATCCTTCTTGAATTTTCCACATTATTACGGCATCGGGGCCAACTCATATCCTTTCTTGCCAAAACTTCCATGTTGAATAACTCTTTGAAAATCCTCTTGACCGAGGCCCACCGCCCTACAAATTACTGCGATGTGCGGTAAAAGTGACCTCACTACAACCCCAGTGTACCTACCAAAGCAAGTAAAAGGAGAAGTTGCTGATGGAACAAAGCTATGGAGTGGAGTTAAAATGGAAACTCCAGAGCCATGCATGGCCAAGTAGGGAGTTAAATCCAAACCTAGCTCCTTCTAGCCTATAAAGAAGGGGTAATTATGGGTACCATTTGGAGGAGGAGGAAAAATATAGCCCGAAGGAACTCTGCCCATTTTCTTAATCCATTTTCCCAACCCTTCATCCTTTCCTCATGCCAAAGGAGATTTAGTGCAAAGCAGTTGAAGGAGACTGAGGAAAGAAGGCGGAGATGGCGGAGTTCAAGGGCGGTGGGGATTGACTTTATTATGAGTTGATTCATTTTTATTAATAAAAAGAATACTTTTCTCGTCCCAATGCATGAATTGTCTATGGTTTTGATTAATTTATGCCTGATTTCTAACTTTCCCCTTATATAAGTAGCATGCATGCATTGTTGTTATTTGTCTTGAGTGTAGGTTATCCATGGAAGAACAGCATAAAGAAGTATCCGAAGAACCTTGAGGAGGATCTACATCGAATGTTGGTAATAAGGTAAGTGGTCCTTTTCCATGCATTCTGCTGTGAAGAGGGGTTTAAATCTTGGGTTGTAGGTAAAAGTAGTTTCTTTTCGGTCAAAAATCTGCACGTAAGAGTCGACCCTAGTTTGCTAGTTCGTTGGGTGTTTTTCCCAACAACACAAAGTAGCATCACAACATTCTTCATCAATCTGGGCCAATTATAAGAGATGCTCCTCCTCGGTGAAGGTATTGGGAAACAATTCTATGAAAATATTTAATGATGAGATTTCACATTCAATTGGTATATTTCCTCTAGGCGTAAACAAGTTGGAAAGTTAATCCGATTAGAGTTTTGGTAGAGGTATGGTAAGCCAATAATGTTGAAAAGAGCATAAGGTTCTAGTTTGTATTGTGTTTCCCTAAAATCACTTGGATCATTGTCTTGAGGATATGATTGATGGCTTCTACTTAGCCATTATCAGGGATAATAGAGGGTTTCGAGTTCTCATGCCAAAAACCAACCTGACAACTAATTTAGACATCATCTTATTGAAAAAATAGGACCCATGGTTGACCACTATGGTCTTTGGAACACTGAACCTAACAATTATATGATTGAATAATAAAAGGGGTATAGGTGAATTGTTATTAGTTAGAAAAGAATTGACAAAGAGCTAACCCATTTAGTGAAGTAGTCAATATGTATGATGATGTAGCCATGACCATTATTCAAGGTAGGCTTACATGTCATGGAAATCAATACTCCACTTATAAAAGGGGATGACGATCAACACTTATAGTATGTAGAGGGATGAGCATGCATATTATGAGTGAATATTTGACAAGAATGACATTTCTAGACCACATTCATGCAATTATTGAAGATTGAGGACCATAAATAACCAATGTGCAATATTTTCTAGGCAGTGGAAAATCCATAGAGATGACCACCACATGCCCCATGAGTCTTTCAAAATATTTCATCTCCCCATGGGAAAGGAAATGGTGTAGAATTAAATCAACCCCTCGATGATACAGGGTGTCATCTACAATAAGTTATTGTCTATAGTGATTCCTTATGCATCGACGTTCATCATAGGAAATATGGGAATGGAAATGTTAAATCTGGATGATGTAGGAGGATCTGGAACAATCAAAGAGATCTTGGAGGATCCATAAATGCTAAAAAATGGATAATCTCAAATGATTTTTAAAACAACTTGATTGCATAGAGATCGATGATATCTTTTCAACAGCAGTGAATCGCTTCAAATATAGATGTTGGCCATGAGAAAGGGGTTGCCTTGACTCTTCAAATTTTTGGTGAAACAAGGTCAACAAGGAAAAATGGGTGACACATGGCACCAACTTTGGAAGGAGTGAAAAATGACATGTCTATATAGGTCATACAAATATGATGTGGCAACACCACAAGGAAACACATGGAAGATAGTTGTTGGCGTGGCATATCGTACAACTGAGTTGTCAAGGTGACAAGGAAACCATACATTATGAGTGGACCAATCAAGTCTAGACACATGTCATGATTGTATAGGAATAGGTGGACTAATGAGGGACTTCCACATGGCAGTCTCCTATTGACCTTTAGATAGTTTTGGTTTATTAAAATTTTTATGGAGTCCATTTGAGTTGAATACGGCGTCTCACATAGAAATCTAACGACTTACCAATACACTACAACACATGACTTAATAGTCATATGATAAATATTGTATTTGAGTTTGGTTTAAGGTCTAATCTATGGGTAAAAGGCCAAAGGCCTAGCCCATAGCCTTATGGTATATACATATACAATGTAACCATACCCCAAATCTTGCACGTGGGGGGGGATAACAAACTATGCACCGAACCATACTATATGAATATATGGTTACAAAAAAATGATAATTGGGGAGAGGTATGTGGGGTTGAACCCATGAACTCCTCCCACATGTGAAACCACCCTAACCAATGTGCCAAAGGTGCCATATATTACAGAATGCTAGTGGATTTATAATTAAAGTTGATGCCAAGTCTGCGCCAAGGTTGGGCCATGGGTTTGGTTGACCTAGCCTATTTAAAGGGGAACATATATATACGCATATATATATATATATATATATATATATAGAGAGATGCATGGTACAATACGGTTCCTTGGGTTCCATGTTGTGTATGGATTTGAGTGCCAAGAATCATGGGTTAGTCTTATTTTTCATGCCATGTCCGAACATAGACTCGTTTATACTCATTCTTATCAGTTTTTCAAGAGGAGCATGATGGAGATGTAGGTTTCATGCTAAGATGTTGTCAATGAAATTATTAGTTCATATTTCTATTGTATGAAATTTGAGCACATTATTTCCAGTGAAGAAGGGGGTCATTTTGATCCATTTCAAAATATAGTCCAGTTTATACTCATTTTTCTAAGAATTTAGAGAGGAATTCAGTGGCCTTTATTTCTAAGGTTGATTAGTAGAATTGAAGAGTGACTTCAATATTGGCTTTATAAGTCCATTTTCTTTTTTAATTTTGACATTTACTTGAGACAATGAAGAACAATATCACTATTGAAGGGGACTTGGAGATCTGATCTAGGAGGAGTGAACTCCATCATAAAATATTTTCTTATTAGTTGTTTTATTTTATACTGTGTTATCTCACAATATTATACAAATTATTCAACATTTCATGAAGTTTTGGATAAAGAGAAAAATAATTCTAGTTATTACGAAAGCTGTCAATACGATCAAGAAATATTCTAGATCGGGTTAGATGTTAACATGTGTGTTTTAAATAATTTAACATCTAAGGATTTTGGATCAAGTTAGTATCAAAGAAATTTGGTTTTAGAAAAGAAGTGTTTTTCAAGTTGATGTGACGAGGTTCAAGACTAAATTTAGTGAAGGTGTTTGAAGACTCCTTGTTTATGATCTCTTTGTTGTAGAAGACAACATGAGTAAATTTCTCATGAATATGAGGCTCTAGAAGGAAATTAACCGACAAATTCATAAGGAGAATTCTAAATTAAGGATTCAACTACAATATCTCGAGGATGAGAAGCAAAGGCTTAAAGATCGATTGATATAACATGAATAATTCCGTCGAGGTATTATTCATGAATTGGAAAGAGAGTTGTAGGCTAAGGAACATATATTGGCACAATTCTATGGCCCAGGCAAGTGGAGGAAGGAAAATTATCCTATGCAGAGAGATTATCTCCTCAAAGGTTTACAAAAAAGTAATCGAGGAAGATGATTAATCATATTCTTCTTCTCCCTGTCAAGATGGATAATTCTCTAGGATGACTGAAATTTGAAGTAAGGAGAACTTGAATGAAGAAGTCCTTGTAGGCAGGTTGTTCCCACCACCAAATCCAAAACCTTCGACCCTAGAAATATATATCAAAATGCAGGAACATCTCGAGGGAAGATATAAGAATTCTAGAGAGGGAATGAAGACATTTCTCACTAGTAAGACTGGTATGAACTTATTTGGAAAACCTAAGAGCTCTCTAAGATATCGAGGTTTATGCATGAAATGAAATTTTGTTTGTAGGGTGATATTAGGCTACTTGAGTTAGCGAGAATTAGAGTTTGATTGTGTTTTATTTGGCCCCAGGTTGTAGTCATTTTTCACTTATGAATAGAGCAAAGGAAATTGATCCAATGCATGAATTGTGAACATTGTTTTTGAATTCTTTGTATTGTGTTTTCATGAGTGAATGAATGAATCTCATTATTGAGTAGATGGAAGGCCCATGAGCAGCTAGGATAACACCATTTGTTTCTCTTCTATTGATGTAGTGCAAGGTGTGCACACAAAACACAAGAGTGCGTTAACGAGATTTGTCTTGACTCTAAATATAAGAAGAGATAACACAAAACCTCCCTTTGCAAGGAGTTTCAAAAGGCAGTGCGAGGCATGCACAATCTAAATAGCAAGAATCGAAGTAATGATCTGGTGCAAGTAGTGCACATATCTGAGATTCGACAAAGTGTCAAAGAGACTTTAAGTCAAAGAACAAAAAAGGAGAACGCCAGGAAGGCAAGAGGAATTTATCTTCGAGAAATCCTTAAGATATGAGTTATCCCGAGATCCAGACATCCATCCCTCCGTCCATCCATCCATTCCATCCATCCATCCATCCGTCCGTCCTCCATCCATCCATCCATTCCATCCATTCCTCCATCCATCCATTCCTCCATCCATCCTCCATCCATTCCATCCATCCATCCATCCTCCATCCATTTCCATCCATCCGTCCATCCGTCCATCCATCTCCATCCATTCCTCCATTCCTTTCCTTCCTTCCTCCATCCATCCATCCATTCCATCCATCCATTCCATCCTCCATCCATCCATCCATTCCTCATCCATCCATCCTTTCCATCCATTTCCATCCGTCCATCCATCCATTCCATCCATCCTCCATCCATTCCTCCATCCATTCCATTCCATCCCTCCATCCATTCCTCCATCCTCCATTCATCCTCCATCCATCCGTCAATCATCCTTCCGTCCGGCTCCTCTCTCAAATTTCCTCCATCCGTCCTCCTTCCTCCTTCCATCCATTCCATCCGTCCTTCCATTCCTTCCATGTCCTCCATTCCATTCCTCCATCCATCCCTCCTTCCATGCCGTCCATCCTTCCATTCCATCCTCCTTCCTTCCATCTTCGTCCATCCATTTCCTTCCTTCCATCCATCCTCCATTCCATCCATCCATCCATCCATCCATTCATCCTCCATCTTTCCTCCATCCATCCATCCATCCATCCTTTCCTTCCATCCATCCTCCATCCATCCATCCATCCATCTCCTTCCATCCGGCCATCTTCCTCCATTCCTCCATCCTCCACCCCACCATCCATCATCCTTTCCTTCCGTCCATCCTCCATCCCTCCACTCCCCACCCACCATTTCTATCCTTTCCATCTTTCATTCCATCCGTCCATCCTTCCTGTCCGTCCGTCCATTTCCTTCCTTCCTTCCATCCTCCGTCCATCTTTCATCTGTCCTCCATTCCGTCCATTCCATCCTCCTCCGTCCATTCCTTCCATTCCTCCATCCTTCCTCCGTCCATCCATTCCTGTCCTCCTCCTCCTCCATCCTCCATTCCTTCCTCCTCCATCCATTCATCCATCCATCCGTCCATCAGACTCCGTCCTCTTTCAGTCAAGAATCTCCGGTCAGATCTATTTGCGACACATCTTGAAGATCGATCAACTAAAGGAGGTGGTCATCCAAAAAATGGTGTGGGTTAAGCGAAGATTGCTCAAAACTCACAACTGTTTCCTCATGTTGAGTTGTTGTTGCATCAAATTCAGTCGCTAGAGTCTCTTCCATGGCTAGCCAATGGGTTACCTATGTGGTATTCAAGACATTCCTTATTGTCTAGTCCTTCAACCAGTTGGGGGGAATTTCTTCCCCGACCACACATTCGTCTGGCTCCATTGTGGGATGAGAAGAGGGGATGGTATTGTCGAAGGGATCTGGTATTGGTATTGTTGCGGTGGTTTCCAACCCATATGGAGGAATTTATTTCTCAATTGGGTAGCCTCTTGATTCAAGCAAGGGGTTGGAGAGGTGTGAAGGTGACTCCATATTTCCAAGAGGACGTTGGGGATCCCCAAGCCAATTATGGTCAGAGCGGGAGGGGCTAACATAGTTGGTTGAAATATTAGAGAGAGCGAGGAAAACCCAAATGAGGGTTGGATTAATATAGTTTCATATCCACCCTCATTTGGGTTTTCCTCGCTCTCTCGACATAGTGAATTTACGACAAGGAGGGAGGCATAGAGGCAAACAAAGAATCTTATCTAGTGAGAAGCAGACTGTGGAAATGGTACATGTGAGGAACATACAAAGAATGGAAATTAGCAATGAGAGGGAAGCCTCTGGACAGAGAAAAGAGTTCCTAAGGAGGGGAGGCTTAGACAAACAATAGAGTGCCAAATGGAATGAGAAAATTCCCATGAGACCTCAACTTCATAAAAATCGTTGAGGTGACTGAGAGGAGCGCCATGACTATGGAGGTGATGCTGGCATTTTGTACGTACTCGATGATCTGTAGTTGGTTCACAATGAGATCCATTAAATTGCCCTTACCGCACCAGCGCGCTAACACCATTGCGACTTGAATGCTAGGCATGTTGAGTAGGCAGGATATGAGTTTGGCGACTAGGGGTGTTAATTCCCTTGTCTATGTGTCAAATGCCAGGTTTCCACTACTGGACATATGTCACCCCATCAGGGGTTATTAATTAATACTATGAGTATATGATATCTTCTTATATGTTTTAAGTGTTACTGCACGAACCTATATGAGGTGGTCCATAGTCCATAATAGAAGTCAAGAGTGAGCATGTAATGTGTGTTTTAATAGGACACCTCTGTTTTATATCCCTTTATATGTTTAAAAAATCCGAGTTTAAAACTGATTTATTCTAATATAGTGCAACTTTTTAAATCCATCATATAGATGGGTATTCTGATTATGGCTTAAAATTACCCAGTATCCAGAGAAAATTGACAAAGCTTGTATAGATTGAAAGGGGTTTAACCTAGACTTTGGGTCGTACAGGATCCAGTTTCCATATTTGGGTTAAACCATCTTTCCTTACACGCTAACTCTCTAAAAATAAAAATGATAAATTATATACAAAATTTGATATTAGCAATTCTTACGCATAAAATGATATTTTGAAAAGCCCACAGTGAGAATGGAAATATGTAATATCCTTAATGCTTATTCAAATGATATTCATGCCAAAAAAAAACTCATGAGAATAAGGGGAAGAAATTTATGGTGTTTTCCAATCCAATGACCACAGTGCAATATAAGTTCAGCCTAAAAGTATCACTACACTTATCATTGTTTCTCATCTAGAAGTAGAAAATGAAGTTCATCATCTAGATAACTCACAACTTGAGGAGAAGCAAACTTTTAGATCTAGAGGTGCAAATTTTTAACCTTTATTCAAGTTTTCTAAAAAAGGTTTTCTGCCTTGAAGATTGGATCCCTCTCAACCTTGATAAGGTCAGGGGTTAAAATGGATCTATCTTAGATATAGACAAAATAAATATTACATGTAAGTTAAAAACATAATAGCATAATAATTTGATATTTCTTGTATATATATATATATATATATATATATATATATATGATATTTACATAAAAAATGTTCGCTACTTTTCTCTCTTCTAAAATGCTAACCTAAATTCATTTTAAATAATCTAAAAATGTACACCTTCACAATTTAATCCTTTTGATAAATCATGACTTATGAACATGTATTGAGATCAACTTGGTTATTTGAACCTTAAAGAAAGATATAAAAATATTTGATTCCTTTTTAAAATATTATTTTTGTATTTTAATAAAATTTAAAGGAATTTTACATTTCATTTAAAAGAATTGAAACTCAAGAAAATTATATTAAAAGCGTTGTAGGAAAGCTCAACAACAATGCATACAGAGGGTGATGATATAGGAAGTTCATTAAAAAATCATAACTCCTCTAAGCCATACAAAAATGTTTGAAAATGTTTATAGACCTTCTTGGAAAAAACTCTTAAAATCATGATTACTAAATAGAAAACATGAGGACTTAGTGAAATACATAGTGATTGTATGACTCTTATTGTTAGCCATTAGAAGGAAGGGAAATTTGTTGTTCAATTTTCATGTTGTCTTTCAAGTGATGAATTGTTTCTTTGTTTGTGTGGTCCTCGTGCACATAATTAACTAAAATCCTTTGATTTGTGGATTGGGCATCTTTACCAAGATTGGCATTGTATTCCTTCACATTTAATGGCCATATTCCTTAACATGGTGTTTTGCTTTAAGACATGATCTTTTACATATCTTGAACTAGTTGATTCCTTGGTTTGTTTTGGGAGTGCAATTGCATTCATTATTCGAACAGCAAGTCCAGAAGCAGGCCTGTGCCTTGAATTCCCCTATCCAAGCAGCTTCTCAGGTCCCATGGATCTCACAGAGTCTCAGTAATCCATTTATTAATAGGAGCTGAATAGAGGGCATTGTGATGGAAATTTGACAAACTTGCTTAATGCTTACCAAGATACAAAGGAAATCCATCTAACAAAAGAACTACTAAGTTGTATTTCCTTAACCTTTTTTCTTTCAAAATGAAGCTACTCCCAATAAGAAACAAAAATTTAGAGCTCAAGGACAAACATGCATAGGGATAATTCTGCGCTTTCCAAAGTGCCAAATAATTACTCCGCGGTGAGATAGAGCTTAGAAAACACACTCTTAACCCCATGGTATAGTGAAACTTTCCAAATAATTGACTCTTATCTTTTGTAGTTATCCTATGGAAGACACCAAGTAGGAAAACCTTTAAACAAGTCCCAAAATATGAAAGTGCTTTTCGATTGGTTCCAAAGTACCTACTTGTGCAATTTCCATTTACAAAATTCTAAATGTAAAATTTTATGTTAATTTGAATATCAATAAAATTTTAAAATACTTGTTGAGCTTTTTATTAAGCAATATATTTATATTATTTGAGTTTTCATTATATTGAAAAGCGTTTTCTGGCTAATGTGAGGGAAATGTGTAATTCCTTGTGTACTCAACATGGAGTTGACATTTGACAAATAAAAAATATTAATAACAAAAAATATTTCAATGTCCACCATAAATTAAATTTTTCAATATTCACCTTAAATATTTCAATGTTCACCTTAAGTAAATAAGTAAGATTTCTTATTCAATTGATAGGTGGTTTTTATGTCTAATATGAAGTAGTACAATTCCTTCAATGCTCTAATATGGAGTTGACATGTGGCATTTGAAAGAATATTAATAACAAAAAATATTTTTTTTTTTTTTTTTTTTTAAAAAATATATTTTAATGTCCATGTTAAGTAAAATATTTCCAATGTCAATGTTAAAACATTTCAATTATGTGTTTCTCACTATGATGAAGATGTGTAATTATTTATATACTCAACATAAACTTGACACATGAGACACACAAACACACATACATTAAGAACTAAGGTAGATCCATCTTAACTTCCAATCTATGGGCTAAAAAAATCAAGTTCTTTAGGTGGAAACTTTTTAAAATTAAAAACCTTAAAAGTAGTTTTTTTTTTAATTTATGTTTTGATTATTTGTCTTTGATATGATTTATCTAATAAGTTAAGTTTTATTTTTATAATTAAAATCCACGATTAATATAAAAAATGGTTTTATGCTTATAAAACAATATAGAAAATCTTATTGATTATTTTGATTTTATAAATAATAATTATTAGAAAATTATTAAATTAATCCTGATACTTTTTATTTTATTTTTTAAAATTATAATATAGTAACATAGAGGGCCTTGTTATACCTGCCACATGGTATATAACATTCGTTTAACGTTGAATGCGAACTAGTTTCTTGGTTGAGTTTTCATGTTTTGGTTTCACTGTGCATCAGTTTTTTTTTTCCTGTGTTTAGAATTTGTTTGTCATCACTTATTGGTTGAGTAGAATTCAAGGTGGCACCGTAGCTCTGGCCACATGTCGCGTATGAGAAGTGTTATGAAACTGGTGTTTGAATCCCTTGGTGCTACTCCTTTCCTTGTCTCCCACACTATAACTATAGGTGCCATTGAAATTGTTGAACCGAGATTCAAAGAATCGACAGTGGGACCTACCTATGGTGTGCGCACCTGCACTTACAACACGATAAAATCTCTTCTGGTGTTGGTGTCTTTGGGTTATTGTTCGATTCCTATTAAAAATGATTTATTAAAGGTTTCTTGAATTGAATTATAGAGTAGACTGAAAATGTCTCTATGGTCAAAGACCTTCGCCGTGAACGATCTTTGGTGAGTTCTCCCACGTTCTTCGTCGAGGGACGTAAGGTTGGCTTCACATGTACAGCAAAGTCCTGGGTATTTGCTGTGAGATGCTAAAGGATGGCTTGTAAAATCTGAATCATCGGGAAAGAGAAACGTTTTAGAGGTGGACGGAAGGAGTCATAAAGAGTTGGTTGGAAGGAGGTGAATTAATGTCGAGGCAGTGGCTAGTGAAGACCAAAGGTTTAGGTTTTCATAGAAAATGAAACCCTAATCACTCATGCAGTGGTAATCAGAAGTAAATTTTAAATATGATTAAAGTAAAAGAGTAAAAAATAAACATGTAAATTGATGTATTTATAATGGTGGGAAGTTAATGGTTGAAATACAACCATTGATTTAATGGGACTACTAAGAATATTTCATCAATATTTAATCTTGTCCATATAAACTGATTAAACACTAAAAACTATTAAATATGTCCCCATGATCAATGGAGTTAATGCATGCTTCGGCTTAATCAAATGTTCCATTTCCTCATGTGTAGCCACAAAACTTACAAAGTCCACTTTCGTCTACACATAACAAAATACCACATGAATTTTTCGAGAAAAATACAAAGAACATCATGCAAATGACGGGAATTGATCCTTTAACTACAATTACCATGGTGATGAAATCTCTGATACTTAAGACAAAAATATCAACACATCAAACAATGAGAGGGCACCTTGCTTCCAGTCTAGCCTTGATAACTCATGATTCTCATTTTTATGTAATGATTAAAAAAACCATATAAATATTAAAATCCCAATATATTATTGGGATACATATATACATGTGTACAATTTCAAGCTTAATGTCCATGTTCTTCACAGAAAATGTTGTTGCATGGATCACCACGTTGTGTATTCAACTTCAATCCGCACTTCCTAAAACCAATGGATCTTTCATAGGCAATGGCGACAGGGAATGCTGCCATACAACCTTGTTTTGAGATTGTCTTGAAATGGTATTTGATATGCGGTCTAAGAATTGATCCTTTAATTTTAGGATATTAAGATATTTTGTTTTGTTAAAAGCTTAATACATGTGACATGTTATGAAATCATGTGTGATGACTTTTTGACATTTGGTATTATCTACATTTAGAAAAAGCTTAATATGGTTCTGATATCACTTGTGAAGATTCTTATGGCCTTTTGTATTTAAGTATGACGTAGATTATGTTTAGAGTATTGTAAATTTTTTAACAAATTAAGTTATATTAAATTATTATAATTTTATTAGTTTTTTATTGGAAGAGAAATTACGGTTTGATTATGTGTCTAACCTATTAGGGACATCAAGTGAGGTTCAACAATCTTATCAAGAAAAATAATAGCAACCAAGGATTTGACTCGAAAACCTCATTCGTAATAGCCATAATACTCAACCACTCGAGCTAAATTTAATTTTATTATATATTAAGATGGATTAAATTTTTTGAGATATAAATATTTTTATATTGCAAAAATTTGAAGTGATATTATTAGTTTTCGAATTGTATAATTTGAAGTGATATTATTAGTAAGATTGATTGATTTATCATTATGCTCCACATTCATGCAACCATATTATTATAAATATGATTTTCATGAGTACAATTTAAAATTTACTAACACATTGTATTTATAGTTTTTTTCTCCACATTTCATTGCATTTGTAATTTTGATATGCTTAACAATTTATCATTTTTAAAATGTGTCATTTGTCAATTCCATGTTTAACATAGAACAAGTTACACATTTCCCTCATTTTAGAGTGTAAAAGAACCTATATATATATATATATATATATATATATATATATATATATATATATATAATGACACTAAAATGAAGTTTGTGATCATTAAATCCAACAAGATCACCAACTATAATTTTGTATATGATAACAATATCTTGGAGCAAGTTCCTTTGTACAAGTATCTTGGAATTGATATTCATCTACAAGCTCAATAGGAACTATAGCATTGACAAAGGATAAAATGGAGGTTGAGGAAATCTTATTATCGCGTAAATGGTAAAAGTAGTATTAGACTGGTTATGGGATAAGAGAAAAAATCCTCTTTGAGACTCTTATCCTCTTGTTATCTTATATGGATGTGAAGTTTGCAGGGGATCAGAATTATCTCTCAAAGAATCCTAGGAGAGAAGAATGAGAAAATCAAATAATTTTATAAGAAATTATAATCTTAAGATTAAGGGAAATAGACCCTATCCTATCCTCCTCATCCAAAGTCTTTCCCCATTGAGAGAAAAACTATGATTAGGTAATTAATGTACAAGAACAAAGTAAACAACATGTGGATTAAGAGGCTTCCCAAAATTGTTTTAGACTCTAGAAAAAATCACCAACAACTCAAGCGGGGATGACATAAAAAAATGTCAAATCTTAGCTAAATCAATAGGGAATACAAGAAGAAGCCAATATGTAGAATATCGATAATATTAAAAAAAAAAAAAAAAAAAAAAAAAAAAAAAAAAAAAAAAAAAAAAAAAAAAAAAAAATAAAATAAAAAATTAATATATTACAAAGGAAGTGGTTAACCCTATGAAGATCAAAAGTATATATCTCTATTTTGACTAAAGTGGAGAAAGATAGAGAAAATCCAAAATAATTTTATAAATTATAATCTTAAGATTAAGGGAAATAGACCCTATCCTATCCTCCTCATCAAAGCGAGTCTTTCCCCCATTGAGAGAAAAACTATGATTAGGTAATTAATGTACAAGAACAATCTAAACAACATGGATGACAAGAGGCTTCCCAAAATTTCTTCAGACTCTAGAAAAAATCACCAACAACTCAAGCAGGGATGGCATAATGATGCCAAGTCTTGGCTAAATCATTGGGGAAAGAAGAATTTATTCTGTAGAATACCGATGATATTAAAAACATTGTGCAAGCTAAATTTAAGGAGAATATATGGTGTGCTAAATAATTAGAGGATAAAATAAAATTAATATATTACAAGGAAGTGGTTAACCCTAACCTTGAAGATCAAAAGTATATCTCTATTTTGACTAGCGTAAAGAAGAGAATCAATATTGCTAAAATAAGAACTAATTCTCATGCGCTGCATAGTGAAATCAGGTGTTTAGAAATCCCCAAAACACCATGGACAGAAAGAATATGTCACCTTTGAGACACCAAGAAGGTTGAAGATGAAAATCACTTTCTCCTAGAGTGCCCTGCGTATACCCATATTAGATCCCAATTTCAAAATATTTGTCACAATACCGACCTTCCTAACCTTCTAAGTTATCAAAAATTAGTGATCTTGGAACACTTATCTTAATGCTTTTCAAGCATCAAAATAACATTTTAAATAAATCAAAGTAATCTCTTACTTTTCTTAAGGTCTGATAGACCAATTTTGGTCTCAGTGGACGTTAACCGTCATCATCATCTACAAACACACATATAATAGATGATTTTTATTTTTATAATGTACAAGCACAAGATAATTAATATGAAGGATAAGAGACTTTTTAAATATTGAAGGGAGGGTGACATAAAGATTTATAGGGAATAAATGAGAAGAAAGAAATACAAAAGAAGAAAAATTCAAAGTACTCTAAAGAGATAATTAACTCCATCTTAGAATATAAAAAATACCTTTCAATTGATGATGATGATGATGATGATGGTGATTAACATCCACTGAGACCGAATTTGGTCTATCAGACCTTAATAAGGTAAGAGATTACTTGGAAATATTTAGAATTTTATGTCTATACTTGAAAAGAATTAATAAAAGTGCTCCAAGATCACCACAGTTTTGTTGAATAAAAATGTTAAGAAGGTTGGTAGTGTGACAAGTATTTTGAAATTGATATCTAATCTAGGTATATGCTAGACACTCTAAGAGAAGTTTTTTCATCTTCAAACCTCTTAGTGTCACAAAGGTGACATAATCTTTCATCCCACGATGTTTTTGGAACTGACCAATGCTCAGTTTCACCATGAAGCTCATGATGATGTGTTCTTGTTTTAGAAATGTTTATTTTATTCTAGATTAGGGTCGATCACCTCCTTATAATAAGATCCATCTTAACCCCATATATATGAAGTGATGAGAGGGATCCAATCTCTCGAGGTGAAAACCTCTTTTAGAGTTCAAAACTTGAGAAAATGTTAAAGGTTTGGACATCTAGATATTTGATCCCTCTCAACGTTGTTGACCAAAATTTGGTCATCTATATTTTTCCTCTCTTGGATTAATAAAAAGAAATGATATTGGAAGTTGAATATTTTTGAACTATTATATGTTTATTGCATTTCCATCGGTATCAGCTTCGCCATGCATTTTGCGGAACCAAAATATGAGTCTCCATGACCAAGATACGCATACCTCTGTCCAAATGTCCAATGGAGGTATTAGAAGAAGAAATATGGAATTTTTTATAAGTGACATGTTCTCTCCTCCCCTTTCCCTTCACCTCTATTCATTCTCTCATTTTATACTTCATCATTTTTCTCAGTGACTTATTACTTTCATATTCCCATTATCATTTTCCACACTTAACCATTTTTCCTTATTCCTTTCCACGTTCACATCCATTTCCCTTTCCCTTTATTTTCCCATTTCTTTTTATTTTCCTTTCCATTTTCATTATCTCATTTTTTCCATTTCTTTTCTTTTCCCTTTTTTCTTTTCCCAAATTTCACATAATTCCTTTTATTTCCCATATAGTTCTTTTCATTTTTAATATTTTCCATATTTCACGTGACCCATTATATACTTTCGAGGCTTAGTCTTATTTACTATGGCTTACTGCCAGTTGGTGGGTTGGTGATATTTCTTAAGAGTATGTTTTATTTCTGCTACCCTCACAATGCACTTTGACATCTGCCACCTTCATAATGCACACAACTCTTTTTACTACTATTTACTATGTAACTCCTCCAACACTTAGCCAAATATATGAGTTACCGCAGGTTCACGGGTTCGTGGGTTTGTGATATGATATTTATTTCATATATTAGGTGCAAGTGCATCCTACCGATTCTCCTCTCCTCTCCACTTTAGTTAACACTTATAATTTTTCACACTTATTTATTACTATGTCTTACCGCGGGTTCGTGACGATTTAAAAAATTCTCACCTACCTCCGCATTCACATAACCCGCAAACCCGCCATATTATTTTAATAATATTTTTCCTATCCTAAGTTCTATGAGGAACATATCCAAGTGACATATGGCAGTTAAATGGATGGTGCCACAAGGAAACTAATTAATGGAGACACGTGGCAGAATACAAAAAGTGACACATGGCGTGATTTTATTGGATAACATATGGAAGATTCTTATTAGCAGATTGATTGGCCTACCGAGTGATGCCATGTGGAAAAATTTGGTTGGGTGACTCATCATTGCTGACTAGGCATATTTCTGGTTGAATGAGAATTTAAAATTATTATTATATTCAACAATTTTCCAAGGGTCGAACCCCCAAGCTCCATAATCTCCTCTCTTCTTTATTTCTTATCAAGTGTATATTATACTTAACATTATATATCACTAAGAATTTTTTATTCTTGTACATGTGGGATAAGAATAATGAAGACAAGTTGAAATTCAACAAAGGAGGTTGAAATTAAATCAAGGGTCTACATTTACCAATCAAACTTGATCAATGGTGGTTGAGCCACAATATTGAAAAGGCTATATTGTGAGCTCTCGACTTCTGTTTGCAGCAAAAATTATACCTTTGGAAATTTATTTCGATGTAGAAGATGGTGGTATAGGTTTCAAGTGCTGAAATTTGATAAATGTTTAAAAAAAATTAAAATATCAGTCAGCTGCAGTTTTAATGGGGCATGCATGACAACTCAACTTCACGAGCTCATATCTTGAGATGCAGGCAATGGATTTGCACAAAATTTATATAATTGGAAAGATGATCAGATTAAGAGAACACAAGAGGTGGTTTACATGGTTAAAAAGTTGGTTTTAACTTCCATAAAATTAAGTTACAGTTGTCTTGTTTTAATGGAAAATTAATTAAATTGTGAAAATAAAAGTTTAATTAAAACTTTTATTAAAAAAGGAGAGGGACCAATTTTCAATATACATATATTAATGATGTGATTTCATTAATGATGACCTAATTAGGAATTAATTAAAGAGAATGTTTCAAGAAGAAACTTGTACGAGAATTTTTAGAAGGGAGAAACCCTAACTACTCAAGTAGTTAGAAAATTTCATATTAAAAGGAGAAGAGAGGCTTCTTCAAATGGTCCAAGAATCAATATCTTCAAAGGGGGAGAGTAGAAGATCAGAGAAAAAAGAAGGTACAACCATGGATACACAATCAATATTCTGATCAAAAGAAAGAAATCTCCATCTTCTCCATTATTTCTATTCTTCTACACTACTTCTCATAGTTTTATGCTTGAATCTCATAGTTGGGCACAAGGTTGAATTGTTGAGTGTTATTCTTATATTCTTCTAAGATATTTTCCTACATGATCATGGCATATTTTCAGCCACATACATGGTTGTCAAATATTTTGTAATGAATAACATCTTTCATGAATAAAACTCCACAAATAATTGTTTCGGGGTTGATCTTGATTGTATCTTGTAACTTTGAGTTTTAAGTATGAGGTATTTGAGATTAACCTATAAAATTATCTTTTGATCTTAATTGCAATACTCTGTTAAAATTCTTTGACATGATCAAATCATTCTCTTCTATGAAGAATACATAGATGTATTTATATATTATTAAGAAGATTGTGTGTGATGTTGATCACAATTTAATTCTGATGTTGAAGCCCTCC
>SNQJ01S0088460.1:2815-14026 GCA_010110895.2 Picea sitchensis
CTTTGCAACCACCACCTTCGGTGGTTTTGAAAAACCCTATTCCACACCAAGGTGTGATGAATACCCAACATGAGATACACCCCGCTCCACCACAGATGGGGAAATATCAAAACATAGGTCCCATTCAACCTGGAAATCCAGTCGATCACAATATCCTCCTCACTAGCGAAGAGGAGATTCTTCTGCAAACATGTGGTCGTTAATATGGCATGTCTCCTGACTCTACACCAACCACCTCAGAAGTGGCTCCAGCTACAGGCGGACAACCATTGATGATTCCATGCCTTCACATTGAACCAAACCCTCGTATACCTCACATATTGTTACGATGGAATGTAAATAACCCTCATCCTAGGGAAGCACATAACTATAGTCTAGTTGATGAATTAACATAGTCTCTTGTAGCCATGTTTGTTTTGAAGGTCCTCCAAACCTGTCCATCTTAGAGGAAATCCTTGCTTTCCGCATTGGGGGTAGTCGACCTAGTTGATAATTGACTCATCACCTTTGATCTAGATAGCAAAGAACCACGCCTCCCCACCCTAGTAGCCTTCCAAATACTAGTTAAGATCCAGAAAATCACAGTTCATCAATGCATCATCGATGAAGGTTCATCCACATGCATCGTGTCCAAAGTCGTATGGAAAAAACTTGGATCCCCAGAGCTAGTAACACCTTCCATCACCCTTAGAGCTTATGACAGTTGACCATCATCCCCTGAAGGGATCTTCCAAAATGTCCCAGTAGAACTTGGGGGAAAAACCATCCTCATCGACATTGAAGTTATTGATGCCCCACTTGATTACAATATCTTGTTCGGATGTGGCTACATGTATGCTATGAAGGCGATAACCTCTTCTGTGTTTCGAATGATGGTGTTCCCCTACAACGGGGAAATCGTCACCATTGACCAACTTACACATTACGAGCCTAATCATTCTGCCAACATTGATAACATTCTCCCCCTTGTACGCACTTGCTTAGATGCTTTTTCGGTCATCGACATGGGTCCCAGAATTTTCAAGGACCTATCTTTGTTTGGGGCATATCATGGAGCACCACCTTTCTTACACCCTTCAGCACAAGTGTGTGTAGTATCCTCTAATGGAATAGAAATCATAGACAATACTCCTCCCACAGCGACCCCTCCCCACATCGAAGTTCTGCCAGTTGGAGAACTATTACCTCAAGAATTCCCTGAGAACCTCATTGCACCACTTGTCTCGGATTTCCCTCCCCTCCAAGGGAAAATCCCAATTTGGGAGACATTCCCTCAAGCCATTACCCAAATTCCATTTTTTTACCCCCCTCCTGGAGTCCAAGAATTCCAGGTAGCTGCTACTTTCACCCTTCCAAACATGGTTCTTGCCATCCCTGTATGGTATCTCCATCCACCCATGATGGTTCCTACACCATATCTCCCTCCTCAGACAGAGGGACTACCGATGTAGATCCTAGTACAGGCTCCCGCCACACCACCCTCACCCCCAACTATTGGCACCACCGCCACTACTAGGGGCAGACGGAGGAAGAACGAGCCCATAGCTCCACCCCCTCCTCGAGCTCAACCTCCTTATGCACTATGTGAAAGAGAAGGAAACCCCACTAATATATGTCCTACTCTTCTCGATTTACACAATCTTATCCAGCTCCCTTGAGCAACCCCATTTCTCGTGACTCCACCAAATACATCCACTGCTACTATAGAGTCCTCAATCACACGCAATAAAGGGTTACAAACCAAATTCGCTTGTGCCATATGTTCAGAATATGTACATTACACTCATCATTTCCCAACTCTACCTCAATTTCACCAAACCTTAGTCATAGTACACCACATGTTTCGGCTAGAGCCCCCTCAGTCACCCCCCATAGCGACTCACATTACTATAATTCATTATATTTCATCATCAGCCCCCGAGTGAACGAGGTCCCATCCAAAGTATCGTGACATTTTCTTTATGTCCAGTGGGCCATCACACCCTGTACACGATATACCCTCCACGTCCTCACCCCTTGAGGACAATAACCTTTACCCATTAACAGTTCCCGCTGTCACCTCCCCAGATCCCCTGTATTCTCACATTTTCCACTGCGACGAAGATATCCTGGAGGAACTCACTACCAATGTTTTCCCATGGAATGTGCTCCATCATCGAGCACTTTTTCTTTCACAAGAGGCCTTTCACCTTCCTACCCAAGCTTCCCTGTGCACAATCAAAACCAAGGATTTTATTCCTTCGGGGCATATAGACTAGTTCAACAACCCTATACCTTCCCCATATTCTTTTGAATATGGAAACATGGCCAACATCTCCCTCATCGTCAAAATTGGCATTTCCATTAAACCGAGAATCGTAGAATAAATCACCATTGGAACTGCATGCTCCCCTTAAGAACTCATTGCTTACAAATCTATCTTTTAGGAATACCGAGATATTTTTTCCTGGTCATATACAAAGATGCCTGGCCTTGATCCTTCTATAGTCGAGCATTGAATCGACACATGGCCAAATGTCGCCCATGTTCGTTAAAATCAATGCCCCTACACCCATCCAAAGATGCGGCTATCAAAGCCTAAATTGACAAGTTATGCATTATTGGTTTCATTTACCCCATTATGTACACTTCATGGGTCTCCAACCCTACCCCTGTTAACAAAAAACAAGGAACTATTCGCGTCTTCACAGACTTTCGCGATCTCAACCACGCTTGTCCCAAAGACAACTTCCCAACCCCGTTCATTGACCAAATCATCGATGATTGTGCTGGCCATGAGGCACTATCCTTTATGGATGGGTTCTTTGGATATAATCAAATCCAAATCCACCCAGCAGATCAGTACAAAACCGCTTTCACAACCCCTCGGGGTACCTTTTCTTATCGTTTCATGCCTTTTGGAATAAAAAATGTCGGTTTGTGCGGGTACCAATTATCTTCCTCATTGTCCATCCAAAATGAATTACACTTGAAGCATGAATGTGGTTTCTTCATGTCCATTTCTAAATGAAGGAGGATAGGGGAATGATTTGAGATACCTTTTACCCTCACCCAAGATCTATATCTACCCAATATAGTTACAAGATAATATAAGACTACAAAATGATCCAAACAATCCAATATGTTACAAGATCATATAAGACTACAAAATGATCCAAACAATCCAATATATTTTATAAATCCTCTTTCTTAGACCTCCCATTTCTCTAAGTAGGCTTGATATCCATAATCTCTACATCAACCAAATTCTTTTTCTCAAAAATATGTTTTAAAAATCCAACTAAATCATCATATTTCCCTTCCTCCCCCATATTTCATTCCAACTTAAAACCATGCTCATATGTAGTTCATATCTCCTCTATGGACCACATCCCTTAAAGGAATTTTCCTCACATTAAACGCCTTCAACAAATGATCATTTTCATTGTGACATGGCCCACAAAAAATCATCAATTTCATATCTTTTTGAGATCCTGAAGAAACAAAGATAAGATTATAGTTGATTCTAGACATGTAAAGTTACTTAATTTGCAATGCTATTGCCACTACTTCTCCTGACCTTCCCCAAGCATTAATAGTTACATAATTTCATTATGGAAATAAAACTTGAAAATACCCCACTACCTATTCTTCTTTCAACATTGTTTCCTAAATAAATAAACCTCTGAACAATATTACGAACCTAGAGCCTTTTGAGGGACCTTTTCTTACGGGGCACCCTTAGCATCCTAATATTTAAAGAAAAAAAAATAATTTATTCCTCTCGTGAGAGGTTATCCCCATTTGAAGGGCCTCCAAAGTGTACCTTAACTCTAACCTACTCCTTTGCTAATTGCATGTACAACTTTCTTCCTTGTGTGGATTTCAAAACACTAGATGCTTGATCTACTTCCATGTCTCCTTCCAAAGGGTTCAAATTCATGATCCCTATCCCACTATTAACAAACATTAGATGATATCTTTTAAATACAAAGTTGGACAAGACTTGGTTAGAGGAACTGAGGTCTTATGAACATTCCTCAATATCTAAGGCCTTCTCCCTCTTCTTTTGAGACACTGTGAAGTTCGAAGTTTAAAAGAATTTGTATACTACACTCATCTATTTTCTTGATGACATGAAGATCAATTGTCATAGGATCAAATTGGGAGCATTGAACAAGTTGTCTCCATTACCCCATCATAAAAAGTATGTCTTCAAAAGGACTTAGCTTTCCTATGTCATAGGGATAGAAATATGGCACATATGCCACCTCTTTATCTCTCTTATAAAGATTCGACATGTGATGTAAAATATATTTTGTATATTTTATAGAAAATAGTTATTAATAAAATTATGCAAGAGAAGCAATGCTAATAGGCACTTAAAAAAATATAAAGTAAACAATAGTATTATAAATTGGTTCTTAAAAACGCATGAAACCCTTAGCTTGGAAAACCAACAAACTCAAAGTTGCACCTCTTTCTCATTGTATTTAGAAAATAGTTCATAATATAACATTAGATTCCAATTTGCTAATACCATAAGAAAAAAAGCACCCAGACTGCACCCCCCACAAGTAATGCCAATAGGCATGATTTACTTGTAATGAGAGGTGCTCTACAACCAAGTATGGGGGAGATGTTGTCACATTAGAGTTATGTTAGATAAATTTACATTAAAAAAAATTAAAGTAGGCTCAATTAAAAACAAATTCTCAAATAATTAAAAACAAATTACACAAGCTATTATATATACACATATAAATAATCAAATTCAATGAATAAATTCAAGAAGATCAGATCAAGGAAATTGCGAACAACGAGAAGTAATTAAGGGAATGGATCAACACAGGAGCGAAAAGTAACTAGGGGAAGGGAATAGATCAACACAGGAGAAAAAGGTCTCAAGTGTGTTAGGAAACATCTCCATAAACATTAATATTTCTTACCAATCTTGAGAGCTACTTCCAAAAATCGCCGAAAACCTTGAAATTTGTTACAAAAAATCACGAACATGCAATTGCTGTGTATCTTCTTTGGAGATTGAATTTGCAATGAATGTTGAGCAATTCGATTGAATTTTTGGGTATCTAATTCTTCTTAATTTCTTGTTGCTCTTATATAACTTTCAAATTCTATTGTTGTTCAACGGTTTATTGGGTTTTATATGGCTGTCTAAGTCAAAGTTAATATGTGATCCAGTTGAATATCAATCTATTTATTTATCTTACTTTTTTTTCTACAATTTTGTTAAGGCTGTTTGTATATGCTCCATGTATATTGTAAGTATTCTTCTTCTAAAACACTAAAACATTTATATATCTTAAATTGCACACTCAACAAACTATTTAAATCTTCATGCTTTATTGAAAATATACAAGGAAAAAGGCCTCTACTATTATCTCAGCTTTTACTAAAGCTATAGCTTTGAAGCCTAAGCTTAGAAATATAGTGGATTTAGTCAATGTCAATTTCATCATAAATATGTTAGAGAACTACTTTACGGATCAATTTAGAATGCGATGGGATCCAATCTGAGTTGGGAGTTACTGTTTTGATTTTGAAATTAATTTATGACACATAATATCAGGTTGCGGGACAATAAAGTAATGAATAGAATGCTAAATGAAAACTTTATTTCAATTGAAACTGCAAAATACAATGGCCTCAACCCTCTCACTCTAAAATCGTGATAATAATCGTTATAGTTGATCGATGGGAATGAAAGGATAACTTATGTTAAAAAAACACGCTCTCAGGATGATCCACCTACATAATAGAATGACGGTTTTATAAAAAGTAAGACACATGTATGTCTGTAATTGAGAAATCTGTGAAATCCACCATTTATCCAAACACTTTACCGACCTCTAAAAGAGTACATGCGGTGATAAATTTAAAAAACATAGAAAGAAAAGACTGAAAGAAAACACTTTATTGACCTTCGAAAGAGCACAAGCGGTGATAATTTTAAACAAGGGATGCATGGCAGCGCAGTCCCTACCAACCGAGAAATATATTGTCTAGTGAGAAATATATGTTGAACAATGAAACTTAGTATAGCTAGATGCATAGATAATGAATAGTTTTTGTCAAAAGATAATTCATATAATAAAGAAAAATAACAGTATTGTCTATGCAAAGAGAACAATGATAAGAATAAAGTAAAAATAGTTAGTATAAAACTTTGTAAAAACAAACAAAAAAACAAATTGTTCAATGTGGTGTAAAACTTAGTAAATAAATAAGTGAAATGTTTAATGGTGAGGTTAGCATATGAAGAAATCAATGAAAAGTGTTTGGAGTAAAAACATTTAGCATAAAACTTTGTAAAAATAAGAAAAAAGGTAAAGTGTTCAATGTGGAGTAAAACTTACTAAAATTTGCATATGCTTAACAATTTTTTTTTACGTATATACGTATATTAAAAATAAAAATTATGCACTCTGCACAGGTATATCCCCACACAACGAACAATTAACAAATAAAATACATCTTCAACACAGACATATAGTCTACACACATATAGCTTTAGCACCTTCGCACAACCAAATCCTCGCATGTGTTGTTGCGAAGACTTTTGCTTTGATGATTTGTCCACACTTCTGCACAGGTATATCCTCGCATAGGTATGTTTATTAGTTGGTGTAAAAATGATTTTTTAATTTTTTTAATATAATCCTATACAAATAATCAAAAGATTAATAATTATTTATTAATGTGCAATGCTCAATACACAATGTGCAATTTATTAAATAAATAAATAAATAATTAATATTGCAATGTGCAATGAGCTAGTACTTATGTGCGAATACTTTTTCTTTGACGATTTGTCCACACCTCTGCACATGTATATCCCTACACAACTATGGTTATGTATACATTCATTGTATGTGCAGAGACTTTTTCTTTGATTATTTGTCAGCACCTCTTCACATGTATATCCATGCATAGGTATGGTATTATTTATTAATGTGCAATGTGCAATATACAATGTGAAATTTATCAAATAATTAAATATTTAATATATTTATTAATTAATAATTATTTAATATTAAATAAATAATTAATTATTTAATATTTCAATGTGCAATGCGCTATTTCTTATGTGTGGAGAATGTTTCACAGGTATGTTCCCACACAATTATGGTCTAGTACTCGTACATCACAACTTTGGGACATGTACATGCACCCATTCCACACCCGTACATGCACCATCTGCTACAAATACATAATTAAATTACTTATTAATTTGTCGTACATGCACTCGTCCCAACCATGCGTTACAACTACATAATTAAATTGCTTATTAAATGTCCACCGCCAGCCCGATAATACGATGTTGTTTTGAAGGACCATTTAGAAGCCAGGAAACAAAATTGAATCGCTTGCAACAAAGTTAAACTATGGAAAAAAACTATAATTTTTTTGTCAATGAAAAAACTAATTGACAGACAATGAAAAATCAATTTCTATAGTCCCAAGTGCAACCGAGATTAATAAGGAGAATGACGTACACATGTAACACAGTAATTGGACCATGTGTCCTAAGAATATTGGGCCAAGTACAAACAAAATTCCATATCAAAGCCTTGAACATGAACATACGTTTTGATGACATCAACATGAGTTCAACTATCAATTCATCACCACGTGGAGCATAATTATTGGTCCATGTGTTGGCATGTAAAAAATGTTGGTGAGTTGTAGATATGGGAAGCTAGTAGATCTCAGTTGTCCATTGAAGAGGACATGGTCAAAGTGAAGTTGACGAGCGGACTACAACAAGAAGGAATCTGAGAACCAACACAAACCATTGATCAATGATCCAACGATTGAGGTAATGTTGAGTGTTTCAGACTCACTATGGTCCCGACAAATTTAATTGTAGATTGATAAACAAGATCAAATGGATAAATCATAGACGACCCCTGAGCATTAAGGCTTATATGTGGTAATAGAAGAAAGTTAAAATATTAGTTTCCATGGAGGGCTTTGTAGCTTGAATTGAAGGAGAATTGATGTACTCGAGTCGACCGAACACAATATGTACATGGAAAAATACTAAGGAAGAAATCACTATAAATGACAATTACCTAATCGAGCTAAGTGTGGTGATGGGAGAAGGTGAAGGGGTATGAAGTTGCGAGCGAGAAGTCCATAGTTCATATCTCATGAACTGCATAGAAAAGGAATGAAGACCAAAAATTGAATGAAGACCAAAAATTCTACAGGGTTGTTTGTTGAGGTTTAAGAGGATTGATGTCCTCATCTACTTGCAAGTGGTGCCTAAAATTATTGAGTTGGTGCTCAAGAGGATTGGTGTCCTCATCAAGGTTGGTGCCTGATTTATGAGTTGGTTCTCATAAGAGGATTTGTGTCCTCACAAAAATTATTTTTCCACAGATTGACATTTGTCTATAAAATACTTTCAAGGATTTCACTTCTATATATGTAATATGTTGTTGATGATGAGTATCTTTCTGATATGAATGCTTGAAATAATAAATGCTAATATGTTTTAAATCGATGTAAAATGAAAAGAGTTAAAAATGCACAGTATTGATTCATGCCTCTTAGTACTATTAATATTCCAACACTTAAGATTGGCCACTTACTAGATCCCATGCATATATTCAAAATTGTTTCACTTCCTTCTTCTTGTGAGTTGTCAATTCCTGTAGATCAGTAGGACTTGCAACCACACCCTCAACATACTCTTTGAGGTCATTCTCCTCCAATAGAAGAAGACACCTTTCCTTACACGCCCAGAAGTTGGTTTCCCCTTCCAACCTATCCTCAATATTCAATGTGTTCACCATTGCGTCTCAAAGGATGACTCCCTCTCTCCTTCAAGGACTTGGCTCTAAGTTTTGATCTAATAACCCTCTACTGGAAATACCCCTGTACTATATTGTATGGCCTTGTACACAACTATCAACACTGCAACCCGCATATGTAAATGATTGGACCCACTGCAAATCATGTATGTATGCGACTGTTACCACTATGACCTGCATATACCTCAATACACTTACAAAAACCCTGTTTTACCTCAGTACTGTTGTTTCCCTGATATTTGTCCTTTGATTTTCACCTCCTAGTTATAGATATGTCAAGATATTCCTGCAACTGTTGAGATCTATGCTCTTGATTTCCTCCCTTCATAGAATAGGCTTTGATACCATTTTTATTTGTCTCTCTAACAACCCAAGGTATCCTTTGATACCATGTTGAGATTCCCTACTCAACACCTGACAATTAGCTCAAAATAAAATCACTTTATCTACTAAAAGTGAAACTGAGAAATCAACTAAACATGCAACAGAAGAACAAAAAAGGAAACTAAAAATATCACACATCGACACCAATATTTTTGGGTAAACTACCCCTCTCGGAGGGAAAACTAGTTCCAAGATGCTTTTATTAAGGTCAAATCAGGGCTCTTGTAACAGGGAAAATGGCCCACTATGAGAAATACAACTATAGAAAAACCTGCCATAGTCTGCTCTGTCATACAGTCGTTGAACAACATGTTTTTCGAGGTGTACATGATTCTCCTTACGCTGACTCACGTACATATACCATTGTCTCCACTATGAACCACGTGCATGTACGGAAAACCCATATGGACACTTTAGTATGGCGCTATTCTTTCCTCTGGATTCTATCCTATGAAACCCACATGTTGCTTCCTTTGCTCTCTCTTCTCCTTGACCCGTATGATCTCTATATGGAAGTCCTTCTCCACCTATCCAATATCTTGAATCATAGTCCTTTGTGATTCAACCCTCTCTGTCTCAACACTTGGATGAAATCTCTTCACCCAACTAGTGATATCTCCTCACTGATGTGTAAGCAAAAGTCCTTCTTTGCTTCTACACTCCTTACACTAGAAAAAATCCTTTTTTGCTTCTATAGTCCTCAGACTAGCAAAAGTCCTTCTTTGCTATCCTAGACCTTGGCATCTCACCAAAATTCTTGACCTTGATCTCTCACCAAAGTCTCTCACTTTGATCTCTCATCAAAAGTCTCTTCCTCCTTCTCCCTAGCCTTGCTTTTATAATAATGAGTTACAATCTATTTATAATCTCCAAAGTGATATTTGGTTGAGATTACTTCTCACACTCACTTGAGATTTAGATTACATGTTGCATGATAAGCATGTTACTTAATTAGTTGAGTTCACGAATAACAACCATTTTTTTTAATTAATTCCTTTTAACTAAAGTAAACTCACACTAGGATTTCGACGAATTCCACATTCTAGACACATTCCAATGCAGAATTACTTGTTCGATGCTACCACTAACATCAACATAAGGTTGATTTTGATAGTACATATTTTGTTTTGAGACCCATTTTAGACCTCAAAATTACCTTAATTCTTCTACCCTCTCTGATATCTAAGCTCTCCAGTAGAAAAATCACCTTCTCCTCCCTCCCTGACAAAATAATATGGGGACACCAACCATTGGGTAGATTTAACCTCAAAGAAGTATTTTCCCTAGCGGTTGACAAAAATGTTGTTCCTACAGAAGATATCAGGAAACAAATTGGAAATGGAACCTCTGGAAAAAGTTGCCACTTTTCTTTGGTTGGTTTCTCATGGGAAAATTCTTACCTGGGATCAACTCCAGAAGAAAGGTTTCATAGGTGTGGGTATCTGTGTAATGTTCCTTCAAGTAGTTGAATCCGTGGAGAACCTATTGAACTCCTATTCATTCAACAACTTTTTATGGGACCAGGGAGCCATTATGTTTCAACAAACTAATCGCATTAGAGATTCTATCAAGGAAACTATATCTTTTTATAATATCTTCCAGAATCCCATAATTAACTGCATATAATATCTCTTCCCTGGTTTTGTTGTCACATACCCACTACCTCAATCAAATTTTCGTTGATTTCTGCAGAATCCAAGCCCCCGAATTACCTACGGAGGCCTAGCGCAAGCTAGCTCTTTCTCTCTCTCTCTCTCTCATGTGATCGCGGGCCATGATCACAGGTCAAATAATCATGGCGCCTCTTTGTATTTCATGCCTTGGCACTACAGGAATGTCGAATTGTTTGACTCTGCAACCGCTGAACCTCGACAGGGCTAGTGACTCGCCAATAGGGACGAATCCCTATAGGGTTAGCAAATGGCCAATAGGAACGGGACCTGTCATGCGGTTGAGTGGAGTACAGGTGGTGAGAGGGAAAACACGACACGGTGGGCAGCGTGACAGG
>SNQJ01S0088460.1:33473-45112 GCA_010110895.2 Picea sitchensis
CTTCATCTTCTTCAAATGATTCATATTTTGCATCATACAACACAAGCTCTATTTTCTCAGGTTCTTCTGGCCTTGGTAGGAATTCTTGTTTGGAAACATATTGTATCTCTTTGAAAACAACATCTTGACTGTAAACAATCTTCTTGGTATCTGGGTTCCAAAGCTTATAAATTTTCACACCATATTTATAACCAATAAAGATACACTTTTCAACCTTTTAATCCGGCTTACTCTTATTTTCCTTTGGAACATGTACATAAGCATCACAACCAAACACTCTAAGATGTTGAACAGAGGGTTTCTTTTCAGTCCATACCTCGTGTGGAGTTTTATCATCCAACGCTAATGAAGGTGATCGATTGACCAAGTAACATGTTATACCCACTGCCTCTGCCCATAATTCATGTCTTAACTCGACACCGCTGAGCATGCTCTTTTCTTTTTCCATCAGTGTCCTGTTCATCCTTTCTGCATATCCATTATGCTGAGGAGTGTATGGAGTAGTCTTCTGCCTTGATATACCACACTTCTTACATAATTATTTGAATTCATTTCTGCAGAATTATCCACCATTATCTGTTCTCAATACCTTTATTTTCTTTTCTGTCTGATTTTCTACCAAGGCCTTAAACTCTTTAAATTCATCAAATACCTCAGACTTCTTTCTAAGAAAATAAATCCATGTGTTCCTTGAGAAATCATCTATGAATGAAACATAATACATTGATTTACCTAGGGATGGAACAGGAACAAGTCCAAACACATCACTTTGTATCAACTCTAAGATCCCCTTTGCTCTTGTAGCACCCGATGGGAATCTTAATCGATTGTGTTTACCATATATGCAATGTTCACAGAAATCAAAATCCAGAGTGCAATTAAACATACCTTCAACCATACATTTACCATGTAGTGTTCGAAGGCCCTTTTCTCCAAAATGCCCCAGTCTTTGATGCCACAACATGGTCTTCTTTTCAGGGACAGTATTGGTCTTTTCTCCTTCATTTCTCTGCTCAGGGAAAACATAATTGTTACACCCATTAGTATAATTTCTTCCCAACAACTTGTACAGAGTTCCACATCGAACTCCCCTCATCAACACCATTTCTCCTTGTACCATCTTGCAAGTTCCCTTTCCCAATACAATATCCACCCCTGCATCATCCAACTTGCTTACATATATTAGGCTCCTGGCTAGTTTTGGAATGTGAAAAACCCCAGGGAGAGTTCTAATCCTTCCATCTTTTAGCAGCAACTTAACCCTTCCATGTCCCATGATTTTTTTTGTCGAGTAATCTCCTCGGAATGCATCACCACCATCATATTTTTCATATTCAGAGAACCACTCCCTATGAGGAGTCATATGGTATGATGCACTTGAGTCGATCAACCGTGCATCACAGTCTGCATGTGTACCTATATATGTCAGGTAAACATCACCTCCTTGTTCAGTGGAGGTTTTGTCCTCTGTGGAAGAGGTACTATCAGATCCCTTTGGTTTTTCAACCTTCTTAGACTTGCAAGTTTTCTTATAATGCCATGTTTTACCACAATTCCATCATTTCCTCAAAGATTTTTCTGGAGACTTAGATCTACCTGTAGATTTAGATCTCCCCCCCCCCGAAGACTTACCATGATTTCTATCTTGGGTATGACCTCTTATAAATAAAGCATTTGTGCTATGACTATCCATGCTTTTCCACCTCATCTCTTAAGATAAAAAGGATGAAACTACATCCTCATACTTCAATGTAGATTGAGTGGTACTACCAATTGCTACAACTAGATTATCCTAAGAGTCTAGAAAAGAACATAACAAAGTAATACACTTATCTTCTTCTGCAATCGTAATATTAACAGAGACAAGTTGACTTACCAGAGTATTAAAGGCATTTAGATGTTCTGTCACAGAATCTCCATCTTCCATCCTAAGATGATACAACATCTTTCGAAGAAACAACTTGTTTACCAAGGACTTTGATTGATACAAATTTCCTAACTTATTCCATAGTTCCTTGGTTGTAGATTCTCCTGAGACATTCAACAACACTGAATCTTCCAGGCAAATTCGAATAGTACTCCTTGCTCTTCTGTCCAACTTCTCTGAATCTTCCTTTGGCATACCAGTAGGTGGTGTACTAGTAGTTTGTGTACTATTAGATTGTGTACTAGTAGATTGTGTACTAGTCGTCTGTGTGCCAGTAGGTTGCGTACCAGTAGGTTGTGTACCAGGATCCACAATGATCCATTGTTCTTTTTCTACAAGAAGGTTCTCCATATTGAGCTTCCATAGCTCAATTTTTTTACCGTTGAACTTCTCTATCTCGATTCTAGAAGAGCTCATCGTTCCTCTTTATACACTCGAATAACCACTGCAAAAGCTCCCACTAAACCCAGGTTTATCACAGACCCAAGATAAACTTGATCTATCAAGACCGAGCCAAACCCTCAACAACAAAGGCATCCCTCTGAATCCAAAAATGAGCTCTGATACCACATGTAAATTTTAAACCTATGAAGTAAAGCAATGCATATAGATTCTTAAGAAAAACAGAATTTAATCAATGGCTCATACACATAGTACACAGAGATTTATACCGGAAACCCTCAACCGGGGAAAACCTCTCTTATATTCATTATATAGAATTTCACCATTCACCATACAATATATACAATGTTTTTAGGTATTCCGTAGACACCAAAACCCTAATCCCTTAATCTAGTATTAATTTAGAAAACCGCTAAAACTAGCAAAATCTGCTAAAAATAGAAAAAACTGCCAGATGCAGTTGTCGAAGGGATCGTCAGATGCAGTTGTTGAATCTGATGTGCCCACACATACACATGCAAATAAAATAACACATACCCAACATTTAGTTCCATTGGAAGGCTATAAATGGGCCATATCCAAGCTATGGAAAAAAGGGAGAAGAATTCAACTTTGACAACAAAGTTACTCTGGAGAAATTACTCACTTCATATTGAGTTTGCATCCCTTTATCCTTTTAAGTCTGAACACATTGTTCAGCCCCCAAGCTCTTCCCTACTTGATGGAGAACCTCACTGTCTCTCTTATATGAGTTTGCCTTTGGTGGAGGATTGAAGTGGTGGAGGCCCAACTAGAAGGGACTTAGTTTCTCGGTTCCAAACGTGCCGACACAAAAGTTTGTCATTCATATACTTCTGTTGATTACATTTGAATAGAAATACTCTTTTTTCATCCAATTAATGTCTTGCAAATATTTGAATTGTTATTCCATAGGAATATTTGTTATGAATATTGATGGATTATGTTATTAAATGTGTTAACTTTATATATTATCACAATATGCTTGCGTATCTTGGTTGTTGAGGAAAAGTTGCGGGTATATTGCTTTGAGTCGAGTGCTTAACGGTGGACTTCATCAAACGTCTAGGCGAGGTATGCTCTTTATGTTGTCTTTCTAGCATATTTGTTTATATAACATACTTGAGATGAGAGTTGATTTCTGCAGTCATTTCTGTCTATTGTGGTTTACCCCATGCCATAAAGTGATTTTCCTCGTAACAGAATTGTTGACCATACTGGGGATAGGATCTTCTTTTCGTGGTTTGAAGTGTTTTTCTCCTTTTATTTCTCTCGTTTATATCAAATTTCTTGTCGTATGGTTGCTTGACAACCTCTGTTCATTTTGAGTCTGAGTGATCTAGATTATTTTCGGCACGAAATGAGAGCGGAGATATAATAAAGAAATGTACAAAGATATCTCAGATATACAATAATATAAAAAAAAATGTATCAGATATGCAACCATAAACATAGAGATACAGTAATACACAATTTTCTATTAATGAGCGAAAATGTACAAAAACTGTAAAAATACAGAGTGAAAGACTCGTTAGAATGGTGGCAGCTTATTTCTGAGAAGAGATGTGTTCGCTACTCACATTCGCAAGAAGATGATTTTACAATGAGGCTCTAAAGGAATTTTTATCATAAATAAAATCCAAAACCCTAACCCCGGAAGATGAAAAACCAATGGTTTTGTGGACCCCATTTTGGGTAGTTTGGTGTATCAACTTCCCGGGGGCGTAACTTTGGCATACAATCTCTGTTTGGGGCGCACAATAACTCGTTGGAAGGGTATCATCAAGGAGATTCATTTAGGGGGCTCAATTATATCCTTTGGCTATCATTGATAAGATCAATCCCAAAAAACCTTTATTTAGTCCCTCAAAATGGCCCCGTAAGTTAAAAACTGCTAAAAATAGTAAATTACTAAAATTGCCAGAAAACTATTTTGAGCGAGTTGGAAAAGGTGGGTGGCCATCGATATCCACTTCATCGAACGTCTGGAAAAGGTAGACTCTTTATATTGTCTTGTTATCATATTTTTTTATATAGCATACTTGATATTAGAGTTGATTTATGCAGTAATTTCCATTTGTTGTGGTTTACCCCATGCCATAGAGTGATTTTCCTCGTAACAGAATTGGCGACCATACTGGGGATATAATATTTTTTTTGGGTTTGAAGTGTTTTTCTCCTTTTATTTCTCTCATTTATATCAAGTTTCTTTTCGTGTGATCTCTTGACAGCCTCTGTTCATTTTGAGTTTGAGTTTCTTAGCCTTATCCTTAACCTGATAGTGTTTCAATACATATACATGGGTTTTTTCCTGACAGTCGCATACATACGCGAGATGTCATTCTGTAGGAAGCGTATATACGTGGTTTTCTGTTGAACAATCATGTACATCATTATTGTATGCTTGGTTGTTGAGTTTGATGTTTTTTGGGTAAGTTTTTATGGTTGTTGAGTCTTCTTAGGTCTCTGTTATGACTGTTAAGTGCCTGTAGAGTGATAGGAAACCTTTCTTTGGTTGAATTTTTGGGAGGTTTTTCTTTCTCAACATCCTTTTCATTGATTTTCCTTGCATCTTGGGCTGAGTGTTTGCTTCTTGATATCCTACTTGGTTTTTCTCTGTTTACATATAGTAGAATCTTTATATCAAGCTGTTGTTCAATCCTTGCATTTTCATTCTTTTATATTGAGAATACAAAAATAATAAACATTTTGCATTGTTGGCATTTGATATTTTGGGTTCTTATCGTTGATCTTAGTACCTGTATGGAAATATTGCATCTTATTTTGAATTGCAGAATTAAATTGAAAATTGAATTTTGAAAATCTTAGCATTTATTGGGTTAGGACTTTGCATTTTATTCATATTCATTTATTTTACTTGTTGATTCATAACATCATTAGTTTCATGACCGCACCTTTTTGAGTAGGCAAGGCCAATAAAAGTAATGCTGATAACTTTAAAATTGATTAGAAACGATTTTATTTTTAGCGTGCACAAACTAGCTTAGGATTTAGAGCCTTGGAATAGGATTTTGTGAGTAAACTTCTCCAAGGCTATTAAAATAAACATATGTGTCTGACTAAGGGAGTGGTGAAATCCATTGTATAATTGGTGACATCAGGAGGCTACGCTTACACTGGAGTTAAGCACGAGGTTGCTGAAGTTGGTTGAGGGGATATCCCCCCAATACCTTCTTAGTGTCAGATATATTTCTGGGGATCTATTCATATATGGCGATCTTTCTAGTACCTATACCTCTGTGAGAGGTGGTGCTTTCAATATTTTGGGCTTTGTTACCCTGCCCATACGGTCGACCTGCCTTATGACTGTTCGCTTGTGCATTGATTACATCGTGTTTGCTTACTTTCTTGACATAGGTACCACATAGGTTACTTGTAGGGGTTATTCTGCAAGTACCCTAGGTCAAATAAGGGTCGGACAACACCCAACTTTTATGGAGGATTACCTCTCTGGGGGGATCTAACTAACCGGTTGTTAAGCCCATGAGGGCCCTTATAACTGATTATGATACCTCTGATCTTTTGTCGGGAGTCTAAGGCCCCTCTTGGGCAAGGAATGCCTACTTTAGGGAGGGAGGCCCCTTTCAGCCACTTTATCCTATTTGTGTGCATATTGGCCTTCTATTTATTTTGGTGTGCTCTTTGATTATTAGTTGGCCTTAGGATTTTGGTATTTCGTCGTGAGTTTTCATTGTTATGGATAGTGGAGTCCCTTTGACTCCCTCATTTAGCGCTACCACCCCCATGGTATCCGTTCATTTCATGGGGATGAACCTGTCCATGTTTCATAATGGTATGCAGAATCATGATACTCAGTCAATACCTTGGGCCTCTAAACATCTTTCTCTTAATATGCCAAACATGCATTCACCCTTTCCATCCTCTCCCTCACCTGCTTATATGAATCCTAGTTTTGGATCTGGGGGCATGATGAATCCTTTTCCCACATCTTCCTTTTGATGGGAGTCATATCCCTCAATCAACTCTCACAGTAGGAGGTTGGAATCTCCCTTCTTACGGATCTAATCCTAGCTTCACTTTTACAAGAGAAAGTGCTCAAATGGGTGGTTATTCTGCTTATTACATTCCTCTTAGCTATCCTTCCTCTCCTATGCCAATTCCTATGAAAAATTTTCCCGTGAGAGACCTCCATCTATCCTCTAGTATTTCATATGGAGGGAGTCATTTTTATAGTACGAAAACCCCCTCTATGGGGTACCTTCGCTTAGGGGGCAACATATATCCTCACCCGAGTAACCCTTGTCATGACATTTTCTCTTCGCAAGCGTCTTCTCCGGTGATGATGCCTTTACAACCCTCTATGAATCAATTTGGAGGAGGATACTACCCTCCCAGAAAGAGCCACGGTGTATACAAGGACCCTTCCTGGTCTAGAATTTCTCAAAACCTGTCTTTCCTGGGACCTTGGTCTCAAATGCCACAACCAACCGTCGCCACCAATCCAGTCACTGTAAGTCATACTGTAATTATATAACCAACCTCTGTTAGTCATGTTGGAGATTGTTCGACAACCTCTAGAAGACATGTTGAAGACAAAAAACCAACCACTGCAAGTCATGTTGGGGGCACAACTCTAGTCACTATGAGTCATACTGACATCACTTCTCCAACCATGGTTAGCCATGTTGGAGAATAATCACCAACCTCTATACATCATGTTGGAGATGGACCACTAGCCTCTGCAAGTTGTGTTGAGAGCATGTCTCCAGCCATTGTGAGTGATGTTGGGGGAATTCATACAATTGAGAAGCCTCGACGTATAGGATGTAAGCCCAGGTTCCTTTGTAGGCTTTGCAAAGGAGGTCATTTAACTTGCTTGTGCCCTGCTACTGTTGTAGTAGAATAAGTGCAGTCTCGGTCTAATAACCCTTCAGGTTCGGAATCATATTTGGTTTCCCAACATTTTATTTCTTCTTTGATTAACACAACATTCATGCCGATGGAATCTTCGCCCAACACCACCCCTGTTTTGAGGAGTGATACATCTTTTGACCATGTCGTTAAAATTTCTAGTTTTGTACCTTCTGAACAAGAGAGCGTTCTACTCTCCCCGAGTACACTCCCTCCAAGTCTTAGGGATGTTCCCTTTGATTGGGATGGTCTTGTGGGATATCAAATTCCTTCTTCTACACCCTTTCAGATAAGGGGTGATCTCTGATATATCATTGAGAAGGTAACCTCTGCAATTATTTTATCCCCCTCTACTTGGAAATATTTGGGTTTTCCCAAGCTTGTGCCAGTTGTTTCTAAGTTGCTAACCTTTCAAATAAGTCTTGCATAGGAGCCCTGGCCTCCCCCATGTCCTGTTGCTTATACAACTCCCAACAAGTCCAGTTTAATCTCTTTTCCGACTCTCTAAAAAGGAGAAAATATTGTCGAGTGAACTTGTCTCTTTCACACTCGTAAATTGGATTTGAAAGAACATCTATTTGGTGTAATTTTACCCCTTTTTCAAACCAAGTAGACTAAATCTACGAAAAAGGACATTTTTTGGTGTTAAGTTGTAATTGCATCTCATTCTCTTTCTTGTGGTATTGATCCTATTGTTGGTCTCGCTTTCGCATTATAAGCCTATCACCTCAACAATTTTCATCATCATCCAAGCAGAGCCTTGTTTATATCCTTTGCAACTTGACACCCTATACTCCAAGAGGAAACATTCCCCTGAGTGTCCATATCCTACTTGCACCTCCTTGCATTGAGCATAGGTATGTTCCAATGTTGGAACTAGTTTCTTACTAGCGACACTCGTTTCCTCCTCTGTATCATCACATTCATTTGACTATGAAAAAAAAAAAAAACTGGCAGGAAAACAATATTATCTTATATTGGCAGTAGTCGTGTCACCTTTGAACAGAGCACAAAATTTTGAGTCCACTTGTCATCAAAATTTTGGGTTCATCATGTTATAACTCTAATTTGCACCAAACATATTTACCTGGCATCAGGCCATCTGAGATTCCTTCTTTTCCAAAGCACTGCTGAACAACTCTTCTTAAAAAACTCTTTTATAAAGGCCCACACGCCCTACTCCATTACTACGTGCAGTAATGGAGCAGGGGACGTGGGCCTTTGTAAAAGAGGTTTTTAAGAAGAGTTGTTCAGCAGTGCTTTGGAAAAGAAGGAATCTGAGATGGCCTGATGCCAGGTAAACATGTCTGGTGCAAATTAGGGTTATAACATCATGACCTTAGTAAATTTAGCTCATTACTTAGAATTTACTCTCCTGACCGGTTACTCTTCTAGTCCCTATGGAGAGTTTGATTGGTGCCTCTTGCATCACCAAGTTTCATCATTGAGTCTATGTTGTCGGAGTCTTCCATATGTCTCATGATTTTGTTCAAAGGATGTCTATCATCCTATGTCGACCATTTCTCAGAACTCTTGACTTTGCATGTCAGTCATACCCTCAATGTGTCTCAAAGTTACATGAAGTTGTAGTCCTATCATGCACCCTGGTCCTACTTTCATCATTGGTAGGTAACCTTGAACCTAATAGTCAACATTTCATCATTGGTCCCTGACTGAGGGGTTTCCCTTGTGTTCGACAGAAAGAATTCTATTCACACATTGGGATTCATGCAGTTTCTTAGATGTCATTAGCCTTATTGGTGGTTTCCTCTCCTTTGTCAACAATTTTCCTTATTGACTACTATTCAGAGGGTATTTTCCGTGTATCACTTGCATCTAGCGCACGTGAACATGCACAGGGTTGTTGGTTCATGAACATGTTCTTCGTCCATATTCCTCCAAATAATCAAGCTCTTTCTTTGTACCTCGTGATGAATGATGAGAGATGCCTTAATGATCTCCTTTCATTGATTCTCCTTCTATTGACTTCAACCCATCTATTCTGGAAATGAGACCTAGAGTCCTATGAGTACCTAGAGGCTTGCAGTCATTAGTGGTAGGTTCTCTCGTCATCGACAGCTGGGAATACATCAATGTCTCCTAATCAATGGATTATTCAAGTGTTCGACCTCAACACCTTTATTCACACATGTAAGAATGTACTCGGTGCCTTGATACCTACTTTCATTATCGGTAGGTTGTCTCGTGTTTGTTAACAGTATACCTTAATGACCAGTAATCAAACAAAGTCTCATTGTGTTCGACCTCAACTCCTTTATTCACATAATGTCGACTTGCACCTTTGGTGGATTGTATAGAAGACTTGAAGACATCCATTCATAGTCACATATTTCTTGTGTTGTTGCTATCTCTCATTGGACCAGTACCTGTGTGACTTCAGTGATCATGGGAAATCAGATTTTACTCCATTGTATACAGATATCTTCAGATTGATTTTGAGACTGGTTTTATCGAGCCTTGTTTGTGACTATGACAGTCAATGGCATGTAGCCACCTTTGTATTGCCTATCCATGGCCATGAAAAATTGTTTGGTATATTTTCACATGGATCTGCAATGTAATTCAAATTGGCAGCCATGTGCGCAAGGTCAGTATAGATTGTAACATTCTCATGAGAAACTAGTTCGTCCAGTTGGGTCCCCATTACTCCACTTTTGGGTATTATAATGTATTTCGGCCATCGAAGATACTCATATGACCTCACACATTAGGGGCAATATGTTATAGCAATATTTTCCTCACCCTATGAAAATTTTCTCAGAAGGCATTTTCCATTCCCCTATGCAAACTTGAAGTCCCTTTTTGCAGTTCCCAGAGCTAAAAATAATATTTTTCCACATATACACACCCTAATAGTTATACAACATGTGTATACGCAAGTTGCACCATTACAGACCACATACATCAGGTTTTGTGCCCAAAATTAAAAAATGGTATCGGGTTTCCATGTCACGTCACGAGATCCATGATCCTTGACCTTCCATATACTGGAAACATCCTCACTCATCCCTTCAATTCCATTGGAAGGCTATAAATGGGCCATATCCAATGTGTGGAAAAAATGGAGAAGAATTCAACTTTGAGAGCAAAGTTACTCTGGAGAAATTACTCACTTCATATTGATTTTGCATCCCTTTATCCTTTTAAGTCTGAACACATTGTTTAGCCCCCAAGATTGTCCCTACTTGATGGAGAACCTCATTGTATCTCTTATATGAGCTTAACTTTGGTGGAGGATTGAAGTGGTGGAGACCCAGCTGGAAGGGACTTAGTTTCTCAGTTCTGAACATGCTGACACAAAAAATTGTCATTCATATACTTTTGTTGATTACATTTTAATAGAAATACTCCTTTCTCATCCAATTAATGTCTTGCAAATATTTGAATTGTTATTCCATGGGAATATTTGTTATGAATATTGATGGATTATGCTATTAAATGTGTTAACTTTATATATTATCACCATATTCTTGTGTATCTAGGTTGTTCAGGACAATTTGAAGGTATATTGCTTTGAGTTGAGTGCTCAACGGTGGACTTCATCGAACGTCTGGACGAGATAGGGTCTTTATCTTGTCTTGTTAGAATATTTTTTTATATAGCATACTTGAGATTAGAGTTGATTTTTGTAGTCATTTCCATTTGTTGTGGTGTACCCCATGCCATAGAGTGAATTTCCTCGTAACATAGACCTTGGTCTTGTCCTAGCAGCTCTTGCACCTCAACATGAATGCACTGGCTCATCACATTATTACCTCTGCATGATATTGTGTTGTTGAACGGGACATAGCCACTCATGAAAACATCCTCCCCACAGTCCACACACACACTAGATGTCACCCTCCCATCCTTAGGCTCACCATGTGGCACTTGATCTGGGGGATTGAAGTCATAGTGAATAAGGGAGTTGCAAGCCAATTGAAGAGGGTAATCACTAATATATTTCCATGTAGAGTCCATAGGCTTAGAAGGGTTTGAGATTCCTTCATCGGCTAGGAAGTTTTCCAATTTATTAGCTTCATGTAAAACATGGGAGATAATGGGAGAAGGAATATGGGGGATAGTCAAGTGAAGGAGGTCAAGGAGATCTTCCATATGCCAATTATGATAGACTTTACATGGAGGGGAGACATTTTGGATTTTAGTGAGTAAATGAATGATAAGACATGGGTATCCTTTAGCAATAAGTTTGGAAAAAATGATGTTGTCGTGTTATTTAAATACCTTGGATCAACACCTTGATTTCCACTGCATTGTTCGATATTATTCCCATGAAACCATAGTATACTCTAAGTATTTTCCCATCAGCATCCTTGAAGATTCCTCCATAGCTGGCCGAACCGGGATTTTCTTTAGACACACCAACAAAATTCAACTT
>SNQJ01S0088461.1:16841-31382 GCA_010110895.2 Picea sitchensis
TATTTATTATATGCAAATAAGAAATCAATATATACAATAAGATGCAACTATAATAGCATGAATGCATGATGTAACATATATACAAATGCAATGCACGATGCATATTCCTTAACCTACACTAATCTAAGTTAGAATGGCATTCTAGTTATAGTCATACAATCATTGAAACCATAACAACATCGTATCAAAATATATACCCCTGTGCTACGTCATAAACGAAAATAAGGATAAGTCAAGAATCAAAATATCATGAGTTAGAGCATACATCATATCATAATCGAGAAGGTATGAGAAGGAACATCATGAGTCAGATAAAGAAACATAGAGAAAAAACATTGCTCCCAGATAAAGAAACATCCTCACCCTCCCGCCTCTATGAGTTGGATTTTATCATGAGTCAGATAAAGAAACATCCTCACCCTCAATTACAAATACATCACCTCAAAATCGAGAAGGTATGAGAAGGAACTTAAGGAAAACTCTAAGGTTTTCTATGGGAAAAAAGAGTGCAAGGTAAGTGATCAAAACAAACATAAAGAAAAAACATTGCTCCCAACCCAAGGTTAGTTGGTCTTGTGTGTGAAATTGAAATCCCTAGCAACAAACCATAGGTTGAAAACAATTTTGTCCTATAGGTAAGAGACTATCATGACAAAAACTCCCAACCGTATCTATAGTGATATAGCAAGGTGAAAAGGGAGAAGGATAAAAACTCTCATCACAAAAATCATGCTCTGGGAAAATAATCTCCTTACCCTCATCAAAGTTAGAGGAGATCGGTGGTTGACAATATTCTTCATAGAATAAATCCAATTGTTCAGAAGAATGTGTATCAAATATTGTAGGATACAACCAAAAATCATCATGAGGGTTGAAATAAGTCATCCCTGGGTGATCAAAATAAATATGTAATTATGTCAGTTTCATGTTGTCGAACATCTGAATCGTTAGCAATCACATATGGTTATTCTAATGACGATAATTGAAAATGACCTTCAATGTCATAAATGGAGTCTCCATTAAATACATAACTAGTCATATCCCATTTATGTCTCCCAACATGTATAAAATCATCGATATTCACAATCACATAATTAACTTTATTATAACATGATGGGTTTAGTGCATCCAAGGTTTCCTTTAGCACAACTTTAGTTTTTGAATCATGAAATGAAACAACATCAAAAACTTGGAAAGGAGTACAAATTACCACATTATATTCTTAATGTGTATAAGGAATGGAAACTTGGATGACTGGACATCAAATAGAGGAATAAATACTAGTAGTTCATCTTCGGGAGGAGCCTCTTCATGGATTAGGTATTTAACAAGGTGTTCTTCTTTGGCATATTCACATGTCCACTCATGTTCATGTACATGTCCATGTATTGGGTGATATTCCTCATGATTCACCTTTTTAGGTTCTCATTCTCTCACCAAGTATTTGTTGTCTTCAATAGAGTCATGAGGTGATTCTTAACCCTATTTGAGGGGTTGGTAACCCTATTTAAAAAGTTCTTCCTTAGGTTCTTCCATTAGAGACATGCAATCTTTTTCATCCAATGCATTCTCAGGATATGGAGGTTCTTTGCTAATAAATTCTTCATCATTTGTTTGATTGTTGGGAGGGAGAATTTCTTCATGGTTTGCATCTTCATTTGAATCATCCCATTCTTATCYATCCACATTACACTCCAATATTCCTTAGCGATCTCTTCCTCTGCTGAAACTTYGAGACATCACTCATATTTRTCCTATACGAGGTCATGTTTTTCTCATCTTAGTGCACAAATATGAATTCGAAGGTGTATATGTTTACATYGATCAACCAATTGCTTGCATATTTTCTTATATTCTTTAACACTTTCCTTCAACCATTGGGAGAAGTATTCACATTGTTTTGGTTCTTCATCCTCAAGAAGCAGATAAACTATCAATATATTGTCTTCATCATGAGGATGAATACTCCCAACAGAATCTTCTTCTCAGGCATGGTGTGCTTCCCTAAGGTTTCTTATAAGAATATTTGGGTATAAATTCTCCCTTTTAAGGGATGTTGTGATTTCTTGAAGAGTTTTCTGATATGTATTAGATTGTGGGTTCCCATACTCAAGAAAGTTTCTAATGATATCTATGATAGAAGACGTACTTTTTAGTTTCCATTTTTCTTTGATCCAAACCTATAGATCAAATGATAGGGATACTACAAACTATTACATATGTACATCTTCATGCTCCCCCATCCCCTGTATGTATTTCAAGAACTTTACACCATGAATAATAACCAATCCTATGAATTTTGGAAGTTTTTCTAATCATCGTTCCTTAAACTTGTTTGGGTATCCAAGGATACTTTCAAAATAAATACAATGAAACCATTCCTAAAAATCCATAACTCCATTACTTGGAAAAAAAACAAAACAAAATGTATTAGTGGAATCACCAAATGATCTCTCTAGTATCATCAAAGGTAAGTGATGGATCTACCCTTAGTGGTGTTTCTAGATAAACTTGTAAGATAAGGGATTTAGATAATTTCACCAAATATTTTTCATGAGGATAATCACTCAATCCTCGTGGAAAACGACGCCTGTACTTATGGAAATCCCAACACAATATCCCTAAACCTTGCATAACTATGGAAGAAGCTACCAATTACACCTTGGTAGGATCTTCCCTTATTTTAGTGATGGAGGAGGTCCACCACAAGGGATGATTTCATGGTGATCTTAAGGGATAAAATAACAATTTTAGTATCAAATCCTACCGCCCCCTATCTTGCTCATTGCTTAGTTGGTCTAGGTTTATGAAAGAGAAAGAGGTCATACGGTAGTTTTTTGTACCTTCTTAGAACAATAACACTTTGAAACATATATATAACAACTTCCAAGCTAAAGAATGTAACAACGACCTCCTCAGGAACTAGACTTTTTCAATTGTATTGGTTGTGACAAATTTGTAGCAATAAACAGTTATATAATTACAGTTAGATGTTTGTAACAACAACAATAATTAGTTCTAAAAAATGTAGCAATTTAACATGAAAAGTAAACATTCTTCAAACAAAATATTATCCAATTGCTAGAAGATATTTCTGAAAAAGTTATGCCACCTTTAGATGAGTGTATGCAACAATTTAATGTATATTTATATGGTTGTAGAAAACTTTTATTACAACATAAAATAATATTATGATTTTTCTAGGGTTATATGTAATACCCCGGTTTTGGTTGTCGATCCTGATTATATTCCCGATTCTTCAGTCATGTTTATACCCCATTAAGAATTTACACCCCAAAAGAGTGTACACTCCTCCATGTGAGGGAGTGTAGGGTGGGTTACCCCCCCTACGAGGTCCAGGGGACAACATTCCCCGAAGGAAAAATTGCCTTGTAAATGCATATTGTAATTTTATAGTAGATATGGCTCGTTCATTATAAGTTCATGGATCTGATAGTAGAAGTTATGTTAGGGTTTTTTTCCCTAGAAGGAAACCCTCTTTTATGAGGGAAACATATTGTGGCTATACGTCATTTTGAATATTGTATTCTGAGTGAGGAGATTGTGAGAGAAAGAAGAGGAAGTTACAACGTGTGTGTTGTAGGTTGTATCACTTCATTTGCTTGATAATAATAAAGGAAGGACCTGATAATTTCTTTGGTGTACGTAGCCCACATTGGGTGAACCACGTATATGAGTGTCTCTATTATATTGTGTATATTATGTGTTTTATTTCTACATTTGTTTTATTTAATTGCTCCGTGATCCTATTTTTCTAACACAACAACGCCTGGACTTATGCAAATCCCAACACAAGATCCCCAAGACTTGCATAACTATGGAAGAATCTACCAATTAAACCTTAGTAGGATCTTCCCTCATTTTAGTGATGGAGGAGGTCCACCATAAGGGAGGATTTCATGGTGACCTTAAGGGATAAAATAACAAGTTTAGTATCAAATCCTACTGGCCCCTAACTTTCTCACTGGTTAGTTGGTCTAGTTTAAGGAAAGAGAAAGAGGTCGTACGGTAGTTTTTTGTACCTCCTCGAAACAATAACACTTTGAAACATATATATAACAACTTCCAAGCTAAAGAATGTAACAATGAGCTCCCCAGGAACTAGACTATTTCAATTGCATTGGTTGCGGAAAATTTGTAGCAGTAAACAATTATACAATAGCAGTTAGATATTTGTAACAACAACAATCATTAGTTTTAAAAAATGTAGCAATTTAACATGAAAAGTAAACATTCATCAAACAAAATATTATCCAATTTCTAGAAGAGATTTTTGAACAAGTTATGTCACCTTTAGATGAGTGTATGCAACAATTTAATGTAGTTTTATATGGTTGTAGAAAACTTTTATAACAACAACAAAGAATATTATGAGTTTTCTAGGGTTATATGTAATACCCCGGTTTTGACACCCCATATTACATAATGTACTTTGTTTACTTTATGAAAGGTCCAAGCACCCAAATAGTTAAAATAGGTCGTAGTTCCTAGGAAATGTAATTATGTTATCTTTATTAATAATAAAATACATTGTTGGATGCCAGAAATACAAGGAAAATAGTTATAAGGGGATATGAGTCAACAAGAGGGGGGCCTGAAGGGGATAAGTATTTTATTATTATTTTATTTACCCATATTGGTTTTAATTGAGAAAAGTGTTTACATGATCTTCTTTGGGAAAAGGCCATGTGGTTCTTGATTTCCAAGTAAATATATAAACCCATATTGTGGGTTGTTTTGGGGTTCTTCTCCGTTCACCCTTTCACTCTCTCATTCCTTGTTACTCATTTATCATTCCTCATTCATTCTTGTTATTTGTTGGGATGTGGGGGAGAATTGTTGAGGAAGAAGCCATTGTTGGCTAGCTATAGTGACTACTGGTTTATTCCAACCATGAATTAGTTATTTCATGTCTAAGATGCTTTGGAATATGTTAAGTTTTGTTCACACCTATGAATCCTAAGAGTCACAACATGAATATTATTTACCAGATGCATTGGAGCCCTGGAAACAAGTGGACATCTTAAGGGACTATGTGGAAGTGAATCAGGTTCATTGTCTTTGGGTGTTGCAAGATGGAGAGAAGAGAGTTGGTGTACTTTGGATTGTTTTATGTTGAGAAACCTACGATAACTTATGTGTTGACTAGTTTGGGAAGATGAGTGTCATACTAGAACCCGTCCTTGTGGATTCATATCCTTGTCTCGAGGATGTAATTGGTGTTGAGACTTGGAACAATAATGTTGATGGTTAGGTGGAGTGTCCTTAGTTTTCAGCTAGTTGGTGAATGCTTTTGTTTGAGATAAGTGCTCTATGTCATTTGTTTCTATGCTTGTATATTTATTTCCACTGTGTAATAATTATTTTCTCTGAAATTCATATTTATATTATGCATGCTTGTTGGTTATTGTTGTGGATGACATAATATTCATTTATTTTATGCTATATCATTAATATTTATTATTTCATGTGAGTCTTTAATGATTATTTATTAATTAAATGTTATCAAAATTCAAAATCGGTTTTTAAGTGCATTTTGAAGTAGTGTGGTCGAGCGTTCGAGTGGTTGGGTATGTTACATTAGACTTAGTAGAGTTAGTAGAATACTTGAGAGATTTGAAAGAGGGGATTTATCAATTTATTTCACCACAAAAGTTACTTCTAGATTAGTGCCTAAATGCCATTCTAGGTATATGAGTCTTAAATGCATCCAAGCTTGAAGGTTGATCTACTTGAAACCAAGAGGTAGAGTCTAAAACCTCAAGTGCAAGCACATTTGGGCCTTAGTATTTAGACCTTGAGGAGAAGGAGTTCTAGGGTGCAAGAAATTTTGAGCCCTAGATATCATTTCTCCCTTCTTGTAGCTTCATTTAGGTAAAATATGAATTGTCTAGGGTTAGCATCATAAAGTGATAGCGCTTTAGGGATTCAGGTTATAACCCTAGAAAATAAAACTCACAAATTTGGGACAACTAAAAATTTGTGAGAGGAAGAAGAACATATGTTACTCTCTTAGGTTTTCAACAAAATATGAGTTTTTGCAACAAGATAGCATTTTTACCATTTAAATCAACAACATATCATAAAAATGCATAAAATTACTTACTTCATCCAAGAAACAAAGAAAATTTAAACCTAGTTACGAAAATATCCATCCAAAATTAGAAAACCATCCACAAGAGATCCTTTCAAAGCATAGAAAATGAGGGAGAAAGATCAATAACCTCAAAAGGGTCAAAAGTTTTAGAAATACTCCTCCATAATGGTGAGGAATCAATGATGCTAAAATGAAAGTAAGATCTATCCTTTATATATGAGTGTAGGCTAGCACTTTGTCCACATAACAATGACAATGTTTAATTAGAAGTGGGAAAGATCCCTCATTTAACCCTCACCTAATGTAACAAATGAAAAATGCATCATAATAAGCCACACGTGTGAGACATCAAGCCCTCTTGGGAACCAAGGAGGCCTCAAAAGGCCATGTGACATCAATCCAGAGTGAGGTGGGAGAAAATTATGCCTCTCCTCCCTCATATGCATGCCATCCATAATCAATACCTCATGAATCCACCAAACCCTAGATGTGTCAAGCCCTAGAGGATGAAGTCATCATCAAAATACGGCCAACATCTAGGACCGAGGTGTTGCATCCAGGCCAAGGAGAGTTGCATCTTATCTCTGTAAGGTATCTAATTGTCTATTGTTGCAACGTCCCTGATCTTGGTGAAGAATATTTTCTGGGCTACTCTTCCCATCCTATGGGTATCCAACCCATATGTCTGTCGTCATGATTGAATCTTCTCATACCAATCCCATTTTCCCATTGCCCAAGGTTTTTAGGATGCGAGAGTTGATCTTTGAACTTGGTGGTGAGTAAATGAACGACCCACATCTCTCCATCACGCTTGCAAAGATCCTGCAATAAAGGTACAATACCAGGAGGTCCCTTAAAGAACCATGTCAGGGCCATCCAAGACAATGAAAAGTACAAGACAAGGTTATCCAAGATTGATAATAAGAATTATTCGTTAAATCATGCAAAGTAAGCTATAAATTAAGATATAATCCATCTAAATAATTCACCTCAATATCCCCTTCAAGCATCACACCATCTCACGACCCCATGCAAGTTGAAAAGTTTAATCACGTGATGGCCTTCATCCAACCCTATTAGTTGTGCCACCTAGATAGGAAATAAAATAACCCTTCAAGAGTAATTGTTAAAATTATATGGTTATAACGATTACTTCATGGATTTTGTTATCATTTAGTCCATTACTTTCTCAGGTGATATTTTTTTGAAACCCCTTTATCTTCTATTTTATTTGTCTAGTTATCATATTTGCAAGTCATATTTTATAATATTCCAAGATATATCATTTCTATTTCAAATCGGGGTAAGCACGGAAAGGGTAGAGCTCAAGTTTGAAATGGATTTTGGGAGTCCTTTTCTATCATTCCTTTCTTCCTTTAGCACCCTTTTCTTATTCTTTTAGTATAAGTTGCAATCAACCTATAGGGATTCATCCCTTTTTCTCATAAGAGAATGGACCATGACCCACTACCAAAGTTTAGTACACTATGAGAGGCTCGAGGAAGGAATGTGTTAAGCATGGCAGGGAATAGAACATCACCCTTGTGAGGGACCCCAGTAGTAATCCTTTTCCTTAGGTAGTGACAACATGGGACTAGGACATAGTTGTTGACCACCAAGGTGGAAAAAGGAAACTAACACAATTTCCCAAGCCAATGATCCATTATCCAACTTGAACCAAATATTCTCATCCACATTCCCAATAAATTAAGCACAACACTTTGCATGAAATAAGGACCAACATACCTCATGGTGATGGTGGCTTACCATCTCCCATATACTAAGTTTCTTAGATGTGATGAACATTGGTTGACCTATAGTTGTAAATGTGAATTAGAGGGGTTTTTGGTATGTCATATATGGACATGTTAATCATCATCATGGTCAGGATCATGTTGTCCATTGCGGTCCACGAAACATGATCTTATATAGTTAACCCTAGGAATGGGGGGTAATAGGTACAATATTTTACACCTAGGTAGAATGTTACACTTTGAAGATAATATTGACATCTAGCAATTTTTTCAACTCCTTTTGGATCAACAACTAAAGAGTGGGATGCATTTTCCTGAGTTTCTGTTATAAAGGTTTGACACCTTCTTTGATGGGAACAATATGTTGAATTATGTGAGTGACATATATTTTCAAGTCCTCATAAGTCCAGGCAAACACATCATGATATTTCTTGAAGAATTGCATGAAAGTATGATTCTCTTCTTTCAAATAACATGTGCCTAATTTAATGAACTTTCTCGGTTACGAACTTATCAAGGAATGCATCATAGTAGAGTTGTTTTTGTATGGATTCATTGTTGTATTAAATTTATACTGCAAATGGAAAAGCTTTTCAAGTGACAGTACATTATTTGGGATGCAATTACTCTTGATATTATTCATCTCATCCATGTAATCCTTTATATTTTGTTGGTGGACCTCCTCATCTATTACATAATCCTAGAAAACCTTTGCAGTGGTAAGGAATTTTATAAGCTAAGATTCATCATTGAACACCCTTAAGTTAGTTATGTTATCTTCTATAGAAGGCATGAAAATAAGTTTGACAATAAGAACATTATTTAGAGAAGTGAATCTAGATGGTGCATTAGCTAAATTATTGAAAACATAATTTTGAGAATGAGGTATGGAAACAATGTTAAAGGAATCAAAATAATTCATCAGATTACATACCTCTTGTTGGTAGCTTCTAAGATGGGGGGGGAATCAGTCTGTATAATTATTCACATGTCTGACGATTATTTCTGAGTCACCAAAAACCATTAGGAATTTTACCTCGAGATCAATATCCTTTTTCAAACCTTGGACCAAGGCTTCATATTCTGTTGTGGTTTTGATGCATTCAAATTATAGGAAGTAGGATCTTAGAGTTTTTCAATTTTCAGGATGAATTAGTTCACAACCTTCCCCAATTCCTCATGATTTGGAGCCATCAAAGAACAATGTCCAAATGTCAGTCCCTAAAATTGAGTTATTGAAACAAAAATTATCTACTTCTATTATGTTACAATGTTTTTCACCAGTTTGAGTGAAATGAAGGAGTTTAGAATATTCATCTTCTTTGATTGAAGATGGATGTACTGTATAAAAATCATGTTCATCTTCTAAAAAACAATTTCCCAATTTTTTGTGAGAATAATTGATAATTTTTTTCCTACTTTCAAGCTCAGTTCCCATGTGCCTCATATTGGCTTCGTTGTCCACTGTGATTTGGTTTATCCTTCCCTTGTATTCTAGCCATATATGAGTCCAATATGTGGAGAGGTAACCATATATTGTTTTCAGACCAGTCCATGCTCAACAATAAACCATAAGCTTATGGAATATTTACTACAATGATATCAATAATCTAATGTACTCTGGGATCTATAGCTAATCTAATCATGACATCTTTAAGTTCACCCATTACTATAACATCTGATCTATCTAATTGGATAATTCTAGTTGTGATTTTCTCGGGGACAACATTTATCTTTTGAAAAGATGAGTATGACATCAAATTCAAAGAAGAGCCAGAGTCCACTAATAAGTTGTGCAAATTGAAATTGAAAATTTCAAACGTGAGGAAAGATTGGACATGGGATATAGAATGTGACCCTATACTAGTAACGTTCATTGTGGAATTTGTTCCAATTTTCTCTTTTATCTAAGTTTCAACAACTTTGGAAGTATTGTTCCCTACAACAAGAGCCTTGTGCTGAGAGGTTATTGTTTCAATTTAATGAGAGAGAAGTCTCTCTGCTGAGGAAGTGCACATATGTCATATAGAGAATTGTTTGCTTTGATTGTATTTATATCTACAATGATGTTGTATTCTAATGAGTGGATTTCATATATGTTCAAGGTTTTGTTTTATTACGAAGTATTAGGGTTGTCGCTGACTCGTGTAGGATTACATGGATTTTTTTGCAACTGTGAGAAGTATTTTCTTTCTAGGTACAGGGAAATTTTAGAAGGTAGATGGGTGTTGAATATTGCCCCTTTCCTACATAATCTATAATCCTTGGGAGAATGTTTAAGGATTTAGGTATCTCCCACATAAATCTCTTAAACTATTCATCGGTAGTGTCTAAACACTAGTCCCATAAAAACACAACAGATTCTTCAATCATGTCCTTTTCTTTAGTGGCTTCTTCCTTTTCTATTTATTGGGTTTGGTCATCGATGGATGCATGTTGTTCTAACAATTTATTAATGAACAAGGTTGGAATTAATCCATTGTGGATAGGTCTTTTCAAAATGGTTCATCTAGTGATAGGAACAAAAATTGTCCATGCCAAAGTCATCAAGTTCTAATGCGATACCAAGTGTCTCCCATGTCTTAGATGTTTTATTGGTACTTTTAAAGAAAGGATGGAAAGGTTTAATTTTAAAATTTCCTTCACTAGACTCTTCTTGCGATCTATCACTTCATTGAACAACTTATTTACTATATTGACTACACTATCTAAGTCCCTAGGTTCCTTTTCATTATATTTAATTAGGAGTAAAGGATTTGCTTCAGTTGATTTGGTTTCCTCAATTTTAGGGTGGATGGATAAAGAGAGGAATTCCTTCTCAACCTCATATTCTTCAAAGTTCAGTGCTAAATTATTTTATCCAGATTGTTTGAAAAACATTACTATGGAGGGGTGCAACAATGAAGTGTAATATTCTGTCATTAAGGCTTCAATAGGGGTAGAATCAACTGTGAACTCATTCAATATTGTAGTAAAATTTTGATTGAAATCATTTACCTAATCATTCTCTATTTTTATAGATACCATTTATTTGAAAAGGGTTGCAAGGGTTTTCTCATCCCCAAACATATTGAAGAAGGATTTCTCAAAATTATCCTAGATGGTTGTGGACCTGGTTGGGAGATTATAGTACCATGTGGAAGCCTTATTCTCAAAGGTATAAGGTAAAATACTATTCTCCACATCTTCATGGAGGACCAAAGGGAGTTGTATGGAAAAATAAAATTTATTAATGCGRTCTTCTAGGGAACATGCTTTGTCCYGATCAAACTTTGGAAGAAGTCTTTTTGTACAKTTAGGYAGGTCATGCATCCGTCCGRGAAAGTTTAAGTCTCCTTGATACATCCATGGTAGGATAACGTTTTGGTTTCTAACCATGTATTCTTCTTCAAATTTAGAGTGCTAATATTGAGAATGATTTTCRTAATCGAGAGGGGTAGGACTTGGAGGAGTAGGACAAATTTGGTCCAATAATTAGGGTATTTCTTGCAAGGAGAGCTCAACTAAGTCTTCAACAGAGTCAACAAGAATTTTGGACTGATTAATGGGTYTCCAACTATCAATCCTCCTGGGTAGTGTTGACGCTACATGTAAGCATCCAAGTAATTTACCCAATGAATGGGTAATCCATCGAGTTTCAATAAACTCTACATTAGGGACAATGTACCAAGTTTCAGGGTTATTTTCGGGAGTGCCAAGAACAAGAATTTTGAATACAGGGTTAGAATATTCAAAAGGATTTTCCTCCTTAGGAAAAATATGCATTGGTTGTTGAATGATGAGAATGTTATCAAGGGTTTGGCCATGTGAGTACCAAGAAATACTGATATCCATACAATTAAGGCCCTCCTTCTCATGCCAATTTTGTTGACGTGGGAGAAATTCCCTTCAAAACACATGAGTACTCCCTAGTACAATGTCCCAATTAAACTATGCATCATTTTTATTAGGATACCCATCCATATTTTGTCTTGACTTCCATTTCTAGTTTGGGGGGATGAATGAATGGTTTGTATGCTAAGGGGGGTATTCTGATGAAAACTAACTACTTGTAGGAATAAAATATAATCTAACCTATCCTAGATAGGAGAAACTAAATTAACTAATAAGTAGCTCAGATGTTAGGATTTCTTGTGATAACTTGCAACATACCAACATCAACAAACCTAAAATGATTTTCTCTAAGCTATGATATGAAACGTACCCAATTCTCAGATACTTCTAAATTCACTCTCTTGGGTTGATTCGAAATTATGATACCAATTGATTAATAAATAATCATGAAAGAAAAAAAATCATCAATCAAGATTCATGATACTGTAAAATAAATTAACCATATGGCATGCACAACAATAGCCATCACGCATACAGATTATAAATACATATATTAGATATAATAATTAATACACAATGGAAATAAATATTAAATTAGAGAAACACATGATGGAGAACACTTATATTTAATAAAACCAATCACCAACTGATTGTATACCAAGGTTGTTCCACCCAACCTTAGACATTGTTCTTCCAAGTCTTGACAGTGGGTCACCCTTGAGATAGGGCTATGCATACACAAGGATGGGTCTTAGAGTGACACTCAACTTTCCTAACTAGTCAGCAATTAAGCTCTCATAGGTTTGTCAAACACATAGAAAAATTTAGTTACCATATCTCTTTCCCTTCATCCTCCACCACCCAAATAAAAAAACCCCCTTCATTTCCACTCAATCCCTGAGGATTTCCACCTATTTCTAGGTCTCCAATGCTTCTGGTCAAGAAATCTCAATCATAGAAACTCTCAAGATTCTCAATTGTGGAAAGTTCTCTCTCAAATGCCACTATTCTCATGCCCATAGGAATCCCTTTCTTTCTAGAATAATGAGTAATTACTTACATCCAACCAACCATGTCTACTTTCCTTCAACAATTCATTTTCCTTTCCCCATGAAAAAACAAGAATGAGCAGAAGAGTGAATTACAAAGGAACAATTCCAAAAATGAATTTTGAGTAAGAATGAATGGACAACCCCAATGGAAATCAAGAACACAGGTTAAATATAAAAAACATAATTTTTCTTTCCCTTAAGAAGCTCATTTTACCTCCTCTTCTCTCTAGAATTCAAAGGTGGCTAAAATAAAAAATAATTCAAAAATGCAAAGGCTTAGCTCCTCAACTTTCCCCCTCTCTCATTGAATCATAACCCTGTATAAATCTTGTCCTTGTCTGTATCGCATCCATTGGTGTATTTTATTATTAATAATGGTCAAATTATTAAATTTCCTAGGCATTATGGCCCCTTTCAATTGTTTAGGCACTTCAAAGTTTTATAAAATAAACAAAACACATTATTAATCGGGGGGCTCAAAATCGGGTATTACATAACTCTTTTCAGATAACATATGCATAACTCTTTTCAGACAACATATGCATAAATCAACATCGGGGTATTGCATAACTCTTTTAACATTAGTAACTTATGCATGTAAAGGTACATCCATATTAGTCTAAGCTACACCATCACATACATAAACTTCTCATCATCTCAGGTTAATTAATAAGAGAGAAAATACAACACTACAAAAAAATTATGTTCATGTAAGAAAAGCCTATAAGAGGAACATCATTCTTACAACATTTGTAGACATATTAACATATTACTTGAAATAGTTCAAAGAAAAATCACTATCAGCAAACAACATTTCTCTCTAGCAAAATTTTCCCTAAGGGCTTCTCAATATTATTTTGGAAAATAGTTCCCAGAAATTACAATCATCGAAGAACATGTTCAAAATGGGTCTCTTCATTTACTTATAATGTCTCGAGTATCTTCCTATAGGGGTTTCTTAAATTCTTCAAAAATCATTTACATTTCTTTTCATCTTCCCCTTTCAACTATTTTGACACATGTTCTAACAAGTACAAAATTGAGTGTAGGTGAGAAAAAAAACCAAAATATAAGGTGGTAGTGAGTAAATTCGAATTGGATTTTATGTCCCCTTAATTTTTCTTTGTCCTTTAGGTAGGCTTCTCATACTTCATGTTGTCCTGAAATGGGTACAACTCTACAGAATAGTGTTGGCAAATGATTAACAGATAGTGTATGCTTGTCATTGATGGCAAGTACAATAGTGAAGATGGCAGGATCAGGATGTGCATCGATGGACAAATAAGAAAAACGTAGGCTCGGGAGGAATTTGCACAGAGTCGAAATTCTTCCAAGTAAGAAGGATGTGTAAGCTTGGAGGAGAAGCGTCGTTGATCATTGGATCACATCCAAAATTCCCGACAGCATGAGGGATGTCAGATTTGAATAAAAACAAGAAGATCGCGAGTTGAAGAATACAAAGAATAATAACCACAGAACTCGCAAAATCATGATATGCGATACCCCGATATAATCTAGACCATTGGATCAAGGACAAATATGGACCGTTGATCTCAGTTCTTGTCGGAGTTTCGGGTATCGAGTGTTGGAAATATCAAAGAAACAATCCAACAGGAATCTCGATTTCTCGATATGAAAAATCCCGGCGCGATCTGAGCCATCAAATCAAGAACACATCTGAACCGTCAACCCGACTCACGACAGCAGACCACGTCAGCTAGGAACACGTGTCACAACCAGGTAATGACAAGTGTCAGACTGATTCAACATTTCAGGCACATGT